>CAESWR010001540.1:0-16104 GCA_903171835.1 Mullus surmuletus | reverse complement strand
CCCCCCCCCCCCCCAACTGTAAGATCTGCAACAAGTGACATATAAGGGAGAAAAACCTCTCCTTCCCCTCTGCTCTTTAATAAAGTCTCAAATAAAGGCAATACCTTGTATATATTTGAATACTTCCTGCATAGATATTCCATATGTAATGCAACCCCCCAAAACAAATAAATACTGTTCAGGTGAGACGAAGTATGAGAATGAAATGCTAAAAAAATAAATAAATTAAAAAAAAGGTTGAAGAGGATTTAGATGCAGAAAAGAAGTCGGAGCACAAAAGATCAAGTAAAACTTTTGATTACAAGAAAGGCATATTTCACTTGAAATACTGCAGGATTTTTTTTATGAGCTAAAATCACTGCTGCTGCTGCCAACTACTCATTTATTGAGCTATGAAAATTTCTAGGGGTTCTAACATTTTTTGACACTGCACTGACCCTCAATATCTGCAGCGGCAGAATATTTCTAAAATAGTTTGCTCTTGCAATTAGAATATGTGCAATAAATCAAAACCCAGAAATATCCACTCACATCTTTCCACAGAATCTGTTGGCTGCTGGATTGAGCGCTCGCCTCCATGATGCAAGACCACAGAAGGAATTGTTCCGATCCTCTTAGTCGGGGGAAAAAAACTAACACTCTGCGAGGCAAAGAGTCCCCGCTTCATTCCATAGCTGTAATTTGGGAGTGTGCTTGAAGGGGAGGGAAGGTTCAGATGGAGTGGAATTACTGAAACATTTGTGATACCCATTAAAAGCCGAGGCAGATGTCTCCTGCCTGCCTGCCTGCTCCCGTTTCAAAGGTGGAGCGCAGAGATTCAGACTGAAAGACAAACCCCTCTGTTGAATAAATTACATACTAAGCTTGAAAACGCCACTTTCAAGAAGAACCCTGCTCCGAGGACACAAAGTTCTGTCTACAACCCACAGACGGAGCTTTTCCCCTTCAATTTTTCTTTACATTCATAGTTCAGCTACCTTCCCCGTCGACCAGCCGGCAGCGAGTAAACACTGCGAAGATGAGTGAAATACAACTAAATCAAAGAATCTGCTTTGTAAAGTGAAAAGACTAGAATAAAGGAGCGAAAACTTCTGTGAGCTGACTAGCGTTGTGGTATGTTAGCTTGGTCTTGGCATCAAAACAACTTTGAAGGTCTTATCTTGGACTCTGAGGCGTTTGAGCCCCGGTACAATAACTCCCAGTCAGTGACAGTCGCAGATTCTGCCCTCTTATTAAATGTGTAATAACAGTCAACTCAGAAACCACGTTCATCGACAAATCCATTTCTGATTTTCTCTTTGGTTGTGTGATAATCTTTCTTTGACGTATCCGCATCGGTCTTGGTCTCAACCTCAGTCCGGATGTCTCGATCTAGTCCCTGTCTCGGTGGTCCGTAGTCTTGGCAAAGTCTTGGTTCATCCGATGGTGACGACAACTAATCAGAAGTACAAAAGGTCGGTCGAGGAGCTGCGAACGCAAAAGTCAGCTACACATTTTTATCGGCGAGCGAATGCAGTTCCCCTCGCTTGTTTTTTCTTCTACCCCCACCCTAAATGCAATAAGTATTGAAGCAGTTTCAGGGTCCCACACGGGAGGCGTTAAACAGCACACGCAGTAACTGAGGCCCTTCAAACGCTGGCACCCCGAGAACTTTATGCCGCTTTTGGTGAGCTTAATAATGCCAGCAGTCCCCACTCGTTTCTCTCGGCCATTCAGCCCGCCGCTATTAATGGTTTTGGAAAATGTCACGGTGACTCAATAGAGGTGTGATCGCAGTTTATCTTTCTGTTGGTTGAAATAGAGGTGGTAAAGTTCTAAATATATATATCGGGTTGTTTTTTCTGGTTTCTGTAAGATCACATCATCTAGTTAGAGGATGATGGAGGTCACAGCCAGGGACTAGGAAACTATGACTCTCGGCTCTTTCCTCTATGTTATCCTCTTAGGTTCGCAAAAAAAACATGTTTTTATTCTCTTTTTCTTAACTAAACAAGCCATTTTTGGACTATTTGGGACATTGGTAGCCAAAAATATTCCACTCAGGCATGTTGGGGCTTATTAGGTCAAATAAAAAAAAGAAAAAAAAGAAAAAGAACATGAATGCTTTGTCATCTTATGTACGGTATGACGGATGTGAATGGTGGTGGTCTAATGCGGCACCTCACATTTCAGTGCTATCATGTTCTAGTCAGTTCAGATCAGGAGCCTGGCTGATATTTTGTGTTGTGTTTGTTGATGAAAATATTGATACAAGGCCATTTTATTTGTCAAATAAGCAAACACGGCCTCTGCTCAGCGAATAACCAGAACAAAAAACACAGAAAACTCCAACACAGGAAGATATATGGCAGACCTTGGGTAAAGTTATTTGATTCTACATGTAAGTGTTCAATGTCAGGATTTGTGTTGTCATAAGCAAGGTAAAACACTACTGGGCATGTTCACATATACACAAACCTTTGTGAAATTGTACATTCTGTCAGAGACCCAACAAAAAGGGAAAAAGAAAAAAAACACAGCAGAAGAAACTTCAGAGCAGAACACCATAAAAAATAACAGTAGTGCAGCGTGGTCACAATGCAACCAAACTTCCCAGAAAGTTGATTCTCATTTTGTTATCAAAGATACACATCTTTTCTCACAATTATATATTTATGTCTTGGCCTGTTCTGCAGTAATTAATCATTTCCTCCTCTGAAGTCCTTCATTCACGAACCTCTTACTGATCATTAATCAATTATCTTCTTGTTCTGCCACTTTGTTCTCTGGCACCTCAGTGAGTTCTTTGCCTTACGCGAGCGTCGCCATGTGATCGCCGTGATCAAGCGCCATCCTTTGAGGAGTTGCCAGTGTCTTTGCGCCGGCCACCTGTTACCAATTATGCACAATGATTTTTTTCTTTAGTCTTAACATATCTTGTGACAGGGACTGAAGGATACAGAATAAAGGCACACTTCAAGCATGTTCTTCCCTCCTCTACCAGCCACCTGTCTTTGATGGCACATAAAGTGAAGGAAAAAATAAATTAAAAAAGAACACGCCAAGAAGTGTGATAAAATGTTTTTGAAGTAATACCAGTTTATTAAAAACACAATTTCACAACCTTAAAGTTCCACTTCACGCTCAATTTACTGGAGCGAAAAAAAAGCGGCTCGGTCAATACCCTCTGAGGTGGAACATTCCGGGGTAAAATTGGTCAACCTGTGAGCCGTCAGCCGGCTACAGTTGAGCTCACATTAAGTCTGTCAGATCTGATAGCCGCGGGACCTCGTCAGCTTTTTCCTCCATTGATATAAATCTTCACAATTACCGTGACATTTTGCTTGGTTAAATCAAGCAGTTGGGTCTTTCAGGGAATTGTGTCGTGTCAGCAGCAGCGTTGAGCATCCTGGGACCCTCATTCCCCTGATAGCATTCAGTGCCAGGCCCGGGGCTTTGACACGCACAGAATAGAATAAACAGCAATTTAGTTTGGAGTGCATAGCAGATACTCGTAGATTAGAGCCGGGGTTGATGGGAGCAGCCCCGGCAAACCAGGAAGAATCGCAAAATAAACATTTACTCGACACTCGTCATGCTTCGCTCCTGATAGCTTTGATACGAATTTTTCCCGTTTGTGTTTGTCGCTTTTTACGCAAACACAGATTGAGCGCTGTGACCACCAACGAAGCCCATTACAGATCCAAGTTGTGATTCCCCCCCCCCTCTTTTTTCTTTTCTTTATATAAATAGGCAGTTTTCCATCAGACAATGGTAGTTCTGCTCAAAATGACTTGTGGTACTTCAGGCAGGTGCTGCTTCCACAAACCTGCAGGGGTATATTTTCCTCTATTTTGCAGTGGCCATCTGGAAAAAAGCTGTTCCATGTTTGCTTTCTTTTTTTTTTTTTCTCCTTTCCTGTTTTTTTTCTCCATCTCCACCCGTGAGCCAGCCTCTAAAGCCTTGTCAAGCTTCTGTCACTCAGACAGAAAGCTGTGGTAGAAGCCCACACGTTTCCCACGTGAACATCCACATTCATTAACAGCCCCTTCCCACATGAAGGGAGACTGTCACAGCTCAAAAAAAATGGGACAAGAAGATGCAGGCGGAATATGTATAAGATGGCTAGAAATGTAGAAAACAGAAAAATTAAGCAGGACAGAGGATTTATGTGCCTCTTTTCATCCTCTGTGGATTTAATCTGAGCAGAGAAAGTGGCACAGGTCAAATGTGACACATAATCCTGTGTGATTTAATTATCCGCCTCCTGCCTTCTCGCCGCAACAACTCCTCAGTCCTTCATTAAAGGAGAAGAAGAGTTGGGGCGGGACGGGCCCCATCATGAGGAGGCAGCCATGGATGGCGGCGTCGGTCTAGACGAGGAGATGTGAGGGTCTCCCATCTGCCATCTGCAGGGATTCTCCTCCTGCCTCAGACAGGGTGGGAAGGAAGTGTACCTCTGCACAGGAAGTTTGCTCAGGGTTTTCTTTTTTCTTCTCCTCCCCGGAGCTGCTTGGTTCTTCAATAAACCGCAGCGAAGGTCTGACACATCGTGTTGATGTACGACTCAGAATCCCCGAGTGCAAAATACTCAGTGAGGCCCAGCAGCTTTCACAGATGATGTTCCGACTTGTCAAAATAAGTGTCGTCACCTCTGGATTTTTTTTTTTTTACTTTTCTTTTTATGTATTCATTGCTAATAAGTCAATTACAGTGAAATATGTAGCACAACAGCTGCAGTGGTGGATAAAAACAATAAATCCTCTATTTTCTTTCACCTTTCATCACACATTTGACTTGAAAAGAAAGATATTTGTGAATAGCTGAATAGATATTTTTGTTTCTCTTTCCGGTTCCTTCAATCGCCTTCTCGTTTTCACTATTTCAAAAATATCTTAGGCGTAGGCATCTTTGTACCTCCTCTTCCTTTTGAACGCCTCCTATATATTTATATAAATAGAAATATTCATCAAAGGTTTGTGTTCTTTCATTTAAGCTCATAATGCATTTCCGTGTGGTGTTATAGTGCGAAATTAAAATTGTATTCTGCGATTAAAAAGTAAATGAAGAAACCACATCAACCACATTTCATCGCACATTAGTTCGTAATCCATCCAAACACGGGTTCCCCGCAGTGTGTATCTGATGTTAAAAGGGGAGCACTGTAAACAGGGAGAGGGGGATCACCGCGCACCACCCCCGAGGAGTTCTGTCGACGTACTAAGGAACTAGATGAATAGGAATGTGGATTATGCCGCCGCAAATCTTCCCCAAGTTTAAACATTCATTTCCCAAATCTCACCTTGAGACTAAAGCTACTTGCTGGGGGATTTTCTCAATTTCTTGCTTGGTGGGACAGGTGTATTTACTTACATAATTGTATTCCTCATCCAATTTATAATGCGATTAAATATTAATACAATTCTGAGTTTGAAGAGAGGCAGATCTGTGAAAATTATCTCCGCAGCAATATTGTGAAAGTGTTCTTCTTGCTTTGCAACTTTTTCAATCAACCGAGAAAAAAAAAGAAAGAAAAAAAAGAAAGAAAAGTGGAACAGGAGCAATGGAGGAGAATACATTTTGCCTCTTAGGATGCATTGAAAATAGGTTTTTGGACAAATAAAAGCGCTTGAAGTGGAGGGTAAAAATAGGCGCAGGTATTTTTTCCCAGTGCTGATCTTGAACTATCTTGGCTGAGCTTTGTTTAGTTAGTGGCAGGGATCTCTGGGGGGGCATTGAGGACTTTAGTCAAAGAGGAACTCTTCTGAATGAGCTTTGAGCTCCGAGTCCCCGGTACCCCAGCGTGTGTGCCACCGTGTCAGACAATGGAGCCAAACGTAAGTCATAGCCAAATCGTAATTACCTCTGCACCCTGCAGAAGCAGACCAATTGACTCCTCGAGATGAATGACAACAGGTAAAGGGCAGTGATTAGCCGCAGGCCTTGGAAGCTTTGTTTGGTGCAGTGGGAGAGGAAATTCTCTATATAGGGCAGAAGATATGCTTGACTTATTATGCTTTTATTATTCTCTGGACTTATTATGGGCACAGTTCAGCTGTAACAGAGGAGCGTCCCACAGTGCATCCAGATACCTGCTTTGTTTGCAGCGCCAGACACAATAACGCCACCAACCTGTGATTTATATTGAGGTGGCCATCGCAGCATTTTGCTGTTTAACGTTTCCCCACTATAAATGATTGTTAGACAGCGTGTGATATTTGCTGATTACGGACGGAGGGAGATGAAGAATATTGTGCCTGCACACGGACGGCAAAGACAAACAACCTCTCAAAGGTGTCGCAATCAGAGCCAAACAAATTCAAAAAATTAAATGGAGAAGATGCTAATGCCTGACGGACGCTCACAGACAAATTAGGACGGGAAAAAAGGCATTTGCTAACCTGTTTAGTAAAAATCACAACAAAAACAGAAACTAATTTGCTGCAGTATGATAAAGATGCTGCCGCCTATACGTAGGTTATAAAAATGATTAAAAATGATTACATTTGGAAGAACTGTTCCACATCCCTGCAAACTACCTGCGCTCATCGGGTGTGGAAATATTGATTATATGTTCATTTATAAATCCGCATTTAATTGTTATAGTGGATGTGTTATTGGAAAGAAAGTGGTAATCAGTCTCCCTCTAAATGTGAGCGTCTGTTGAACAGAGCTCGGCTTTAACGGCGCAGTGAACCCTTTCAACTAAGACGTGTTTTCTAATTTTTGCTCTTTCCCTGCTTAAAGCTTTGCAAAACCATTTTCTTGTCAGTCATTAAATATTAATAAAATTAATGACTATAAATAGGGGTGTAATGATTCATTCATTGCGTGGATCCATTAATTATAAATTATGCTGATTCAACTTCAGCCATCTGGTAAAATAAAGAAGTAGAAGGAATCCCGTAAGGAACAATCAATATGAAATTATTTGAACTGAACTATTCATGACTCTTTCAAAAAAGTTGTTGAATATTTTTGCTGTGAAGAGAAGCAGAGTAACTGTTCCATTTCATTGTGGTCCACTTTTTGTGTAATGCTTGTGTGGCTCAGTGCTTATATGGAGATTCAGTATTTATCATATTAATATCAGCTGACAAAATAAAACTCAGAAAAAAGAAACACTAGGATTCATAAAAGTCTTTTTTTGTCCGAGTCGAGCCCACAGTCACATATGCCAGAGTGCAGAAGCTGGAATGAAAGCAACGAGGATGCCTCTTAATCCCGCGCCCCCCCCCCCATCTTTTTTTTTCTCACCTTATTGCGTACGTTTCCTGCGGCGAGTGTAGTGAAGATTCAGCCGTACGCTCGGCTGAGCGCTACGCTCTCTGTGGGGATCTCTGGACCTGAGCAGAGCCGTTCCCACACCAGCAGGTGAGAGCCACAGTAAGGATGCCTTTCACAGCTGCAGAGCCGGGGGGGGGGAGGGGGCAGGAAGCCATGCCGATGATATGATCTGGTGGACTTATAGCGCTGCCTGTCAATGTAAATCAGAGAGAGCCATGTTGGATTAAGGGTGATTTTAAAGGGGCAGTTCACTTGTTTTTAGGATTCATATGAGGTCCATATATGCTCCCTCAATATCTGCTGTTGAAGCTCCTTGCTCTCCTTTTTTGAGAGGAAAAGCATGTGAATGTGGTGAATGGACACATACCCGGCGCATTAGTATGACTGCATGCTATGCGGAGAAAATTCTCACTTCGCACATCAACTGGTTGAAAAAAAGTGTCTCTAGAGCAATACTTCAAAGATAAAGCTGACCTTTGGCCTACAGGCATACAACCCTTCTCATATCAACCAAGTTAGATGCTGATACATTTCATTGATTGCAGATATGTCTTGAAGAGTCATCATAGCTACATTTTTTGTGCTTCTTATGAGCATTCTGATAGCACTTCTAATAATGTACATCTTGATAGGAAGGATGAACTACGTTCGTCTACAGGCGCTCTGGTCACCTAGATCAAAGTAACACAGTATGACACAGCCATCAAAGAAAGCTGTATAAGAACCCGTGTTTTAAAACGCATACACACAGGAGGTGTGATCATGCCCATCCACTTGAATTATTGCAGGTTCTGAATTGCATTCCGAATCTTTTTTTCAAAGCAGTGACTGATGTGCCACAGCTGGCAGGAACATGTGAGAGCGAACAGCAGACCAACAATGTCTGTGAGGATTAAATTATCTGCGAATAAAAATCGACCTCTGCCGATATATGTCGCTGTCACACCTGTTGGGTTGCGACAAGAGGCGCGCAAAGCATCCCTCAAACTCAGATCTTATATGCATCGTTCAGGCGCTGCACTAATATCTAGATAATGTGATTTATCTGAGATCTGCAACGATAACAACGTAACAAAGCAATCTGTTTTCGACAAAGGGCTCAGCGAGATAAGACGTGGTTTTACAACATGCATTAACTGGATTACAATGTACTGTACTGTAATCGGCTTTGCGAGACCCATATGGATCTCTCAGCACCGCTAAAGGGTGCTGATAATCTGGAAACAAAAAAGTTAAGAGAACAGCACACTCAACACTGACCTGCAGCGTCGAGCACGGCAAGGCTGCATAGAGCTTCTGCACAAAGAGGCTCTCTGGAAAGTGGTTCCTAAGCAACGTTTGCTAATCTGCTCTGATCAACTGGGGTGGTCCTATTGAAAATCGGACTATTAGATGAATTAACCACTGTGCTTTCATAAGAACTTTGTGTTCTGTTTGGCATCTATATTTGATCTCTTTGGCTGAATGGCAGAATATGAAAATGACGCACAAACTCGCTTAATCATTAGTTGAACTCTCAGTAATCTTCATATGGACATTAACCTCCTCCAGAGTTTGTCGTCCCCCTTCCGAACACCGAGTCAGTTGGAATATTTACCGTTGATGTGAGAGTTTTTTAAATGTCTCCGCCGTCTCCGACAAGAGAGTTGAATGTTAAATCGGTTCTCACGAGGGGCGACTGATGCAAGAGGAGGCACAGCCGAACGGCAAACAGCGGCGGCTGAGATGGATTAACAATGTTGGCCGTGTTGATGAAGCTGTGTCTTCTGCTGCCGCCGAACTGAAGGGTAAACACACCAGGAGAACAAACAGCTACACTTAGAGCATACTTTATTGGACCTTCTCGCACGATCAATCTACCTGTGGAGAGGGAGGCGGCACGGAGGAGGGATGTCGGGGGGTGGGGGAGGTGTTGCTGGACACCCGCCGAAATAGCATGAACTGTAAAGGGACAGTTCACCCCAAAATGCACCCGCATGCTGTTTGAGGGGTTGGTGGAATGGTTGAGTCCACAGAACACTCCTCAAGAGTAAAGACTGCGCCACTCTACGAGTCAGATAAAAAGACAATTTGGGTGAACTGTCCCTTAAATCAAAAAACAGGTGTGAAATTTCCCCATTGAATCTGTGTGGGGTTTATTAGGGTTTCTGAGTCATCTCTTAATTTGAATTTGATTTTGATATGATCTTTTTTTATGGAGTCCCCTCCTTCCGCAAAAAAACCAAAACAGAACACACACACACACACAATACACCTCTGCATCGACAACTGGGAACTAGGAGCCATAACTGAAAAATATGATTTGGATTTGGTGGGTTTTTTTTATTATCTTTTTGCCTTCACAACCTCTATTTAAAAATATCACTAAAAATATGCGCGTCAATGCCACACTCAAATTTGACATGGCAAAATCATATTCAAAAAGCTCAATGAACGAAGGACGACATGAACCCTTGACCTTTCATGAGAGTGCTCCTCTTCCAGCTGTGGACTCGTCGGCGCATGCGTGACTGTGGCATTGCTTTTCAGAAAATTTAAAGTTTTTTTTTTCACACCCTCCTGTGATGGTTTGTCGGAATGTGTGCATTTGAGAGCGTCTGCAGGAACTCTGATAAGAACGGCCTCATATATTGCCTCACAGATCTCCATTCAGATCACTATAGGTGGTAGTTGACGAGCGCCGGCCACCTGAGCTGCTCCGACTAGTGTAATTTGCATCGGCGGTTGATTTAAGACCACAGCGATATTTTATTTGAAATATTAGGTTAATGGAAATGGAAATGCTTGAAAGTGGCCAATCCTCTTTGCTGTAATTGCCGCTGTAATGCTGTCAATACAGAGACGGATTACAAACAAACATTCATAAAGTAGTTGTGCGTATTAGTCTAATGTGGGCCATGTCTCTCCACAGAATCTACGGAAATAAATTGGAAGCAACATGAGCCGTCAATGACAAACCTCCATTATCTTTATGCCGATGGGAAGAGGGATAAAATAGCTCTATTCATCACATATTAATTATCATGATTTGCTTCTCGACAAGGTATTTTGGAGGCCACCGACTATTCACATGGTTCTTTACTTTCCGAGAGCCCTAATTTAAGTTGGGCTCTAAATTATTTTAATGCAGTAATTTTTCTCTTCCTTTCATTACGTGAAGCCATAGGCTGCCCACAACTATATTTTAATTTACCAGGGAGAGATAATTCACCTCATCATTTTAAATTACACATACAATTTGAAATTAAACAATGGCTCTTTATGTTCAGTTGCCATCCAAGGTGAGGAATGCATTTAATAGTGCTGCTGCCACTATGAGGAGGACAGAGGAAAGCTACATTTCTTTATTTGTCTTATTGTCTTCTCTCACTGTCACGCTGATAGCGACTATTAGGATCTATGTTAACAACAGAAAGGGTCAGTGAATGATGATTCTGATTGATGTAATACGATGAATGAATATAAAACTAAATGATAAATAATAAATCACTGACTGAATGTTGCTGCCTTCACATTTGCTGTTACAGCAAATGTGACTGCAATTGCCCCAATGTTTATTCCTACAAACTATCAATGGAGCACTGTGTCATCTGTATGAAACAACAAAGTATTTTATTAATTTCTATTTGGTCTGTGAACCTGTGGAAAACGTGTTTAGGATGTTTATGAATAGAAAACAAATGTTAATGTTTATGAATCAGGCCTAAAACAAAGATATGCTGGGTTTTTTCTTCTTGACATCAGAACCAATCAGAAACAATCTTTATATATACAGACAGGAATAATGTCTTTTAAAAATCTAATAACATTTATAAATCGGTCTAATCGTTATACTGCTATATGATCCTAGTATGTACAAGTACAAGTGTTGGGGGTTGTTATTGCTGTTATTGTTATTGCATTCCAACAAGCATCAATGATCTTTCAGCTCAAACATCTTGTCCTTTGATTTGTCAATCAATATGGAAATAAATAATGAACTAAGGATTTGTTGCTTGTGTAATATCGTGAGATATCTCAGACTTATTTCCCTTGAAAAATGTTTTATCAAAAAAAATTCTAAAACAGATTTATTAAAAAAAGG
Source organism: Mullus surmuletus (assembly GCA_903171835.1). NCBI lineage: Eukaryota > Metazoa > Chordata > Actinopteri > Syngnathiformes > Mullidae > Mullus > Mullus surmuletus. The sequence goes on along the minus strand of CAESWR010001540.1, from coordinate 4,754 downwards.
GGGCAAAGTTAAGTAATCAAATCCAAGTGCGTGATAATAAGGATCAGCTATAAAAGTGTGTTGAATGATGCAAAATAACTAAAAAAAAACCGATGCGTCTGGTTGCCTTGAGGCACATGTGTATTGTTGCTGCTGCCCTCCTCCTCCCCAGCTGGTCAAGTTCACAACTGCCGATTGTCACTCCTTTTCATGAAGGAAGTGGCCCGAGGCGGTACCATCCCGCCACCAACTCTTCCAGCCCTGCGTTGTGTTGTGTTTGAGCATCTTCTGTGTCATTTGTTTCTCCTTGCTCGCCCCGGTTGTTGTCGTTGCCATGACTTCACTGATGCGCGGCTGGCTGCTCACTACGCCCGCAGCAGACTGTATAGAGCCACAAAGATTGCAGAACACGCTGAAAAGCCAATTCCAAGCGCAGGCGTTTATGCTTGTACACACAGAATGATAATGTCCGACGTGGCGTCCACGGAGCCTTGAAGTCGGAGTGGTATCAGGTGGTAAGACTATTTTAAAGCAGCCGATTCCGCGTCGGAGCAAAGACAGCGGGAACATGCTTGTAATTTATCAGTGAATTTAATCAAATGGAACTAAACCGATTAAACTATATTTCATACAAAAGGACAAAGCGATTTACTTTAGAACATTTCCTCACTGAAACAACTAATGTATAATTTTAATCAACTCACATGCATACTGTTTTTAAATATGCTCATTTAGATATAAGAGGAGCCATAATTGCTGCGTAATTACATTGTGATATAATTAGACTGTGATTAGTGGCACTTTGGCAATGTTTTCTTGAAGCACTTATTTTTTCCTTCACAATTTCTCTCAAAAGTCTCTCAGAGTCTCCCTACAACGGTCAAGGCTGATTGAAGTTTGACTTTTTTTCTCTCGCAATGATCTTGACAAGGTCTATTTATTGAAGAATATGAAAGGAACGAAATTCTCCAAAACGATCAAATTGCAGGTGTAGTCTACGTCATGTCCATTACAGGACAATAAAAAAAAACCTTTCAACCTTTCAGCTCTGGGAATGCTTGTAAAGAAATTTAGCGAAGTGTCTCGAGACGTCTTGGTGGGTTTACCAACTGCCAGCAACTTCCCTTACATCCATTACCTTGTCAGAAACTTTGTATTGAAATCGACTTGTCTAGTGACTCCCAATCCTTCCACAATACATCTAAAGGACTCTCCTGAGATCCAATTTTCTACCTGTATCCCCGCGCCTCGTCGTTTGAGTTATTTCCTCTGTGAGCACAAGTAAGCCATCATGCTGGACAATACTAGAAAGTTCTTGAAATGATGAAACACCCACACAGACACAAACCAAAGAGTCTTCAGGGTGTTTTTTTTTCCTTTTACTTTCTTTATTTGGCATCCATGAACCGGTAGACCCCAACCATTTGACGACACGCTCAATGGAGGAGACTGTGGCAAAAAAAGTGAAAGTGAAAAATAGAAATACCTAGTAAGAGGAGGCAAAATATTAAAAAACCAAATGCAGATAAGCTTCATTAAGCATTTGGCATTTCAACGAGGCAGAGATTTACTTCAGAAAATTGAATTCACGGAGCAGCTGATAAGTTTACATGAGCCTGCGTGTTTTTTTTTGTGTGTTTTTTTTTCTTCTCGGTAGAAACTTATAATTCTGGCTTAGGTTATGTGTTAATGCCCAGGCCAACAAAATAATGATGAAAATGTAAAAGTATCGAGCGGCAGAAAAATATTCATATCCCTGGAGGTACCATCATTAGCTGCTATACTCCTTGCTCAGTGTTTACTCTCTCGGATACAGCTGGAACGAATTACGGTAATTGATTGGATGCACAGAGGAGGATCGAGCATAAAGCTGTCGACATGTCTGACTGATCTCCTTGTTATGGCGCCCACCCCTCCCTCGCGTAATCGCCGCGCGCCCCCCGTCTCTCAGCCTCCGCCGAGCCGAGCCGGTCTGGGCCTCTAACGTATGACCATTGTCTGGAGGTCGCCGCGGATGTCCGAGTCATGCGGAGGAAGCCCATCACGCAGCGCGCCGGGCATGCTTCGGGGAGCAATCACGGGCCTCCAGCTTTCCCCCATCAACATCCTCTCGCTGCCCTTAGGCCAACAAACCAGATTTTTCATGTCAGCTGGCACGCACCTTCAAGTCATAAGTAGCTGTTTGACTTTCACAAGTCTCGCATCATCCGCGGGAGCACACTTCCAGGCAAGGTTGCCATATCCTTGGTCCGTAATTATATGCCAGTTATAAGTGTCCACTTGCGCATGCAGATGGGCCGGGGCTCCTTTCAAAAAAAAAAATTCCAGGTAGCAGGTCGAACCTTTTCCGTGCAGGATATTTATCATTCCCTAAGGGGGGAGCCCTCACATCGTCATATAATTTGAAATATATCTCATCACTTTTGTTTTGGCTTTCACCCTCCCTCGGCCGCCTGTACGACCACCAGCAGAGAAGAGAGGGAAGGAAAACTTGAAAATAATGACAACCTAGGAAATGATTTCCTTCTGCCGTGTTGCTCAGGATGCAGTTAGTGTGCTTTTAACCCCTTAAGCAGTCAGGGGGGAACGTTTAGTGGTCAATTCAGCGGCTTTTTAAAAGCCCCTTCCATCCTCGAAGATCTTTAAGCCTCGCAGCTCCTGAGATACATCGCCCGAAACCTTTTTCTATCCAAAAGCATTTATGAGTTGCATGTGCAGACACATACAGCTGCACATTCTCATTTTTGTTGTTGTAACTGACATTATTTGAAAAAATAAAGCAATAAAGGTTCGTGCACAATTTTAGGAGATGTTTACAATTTTTGATGCAATTCTTTTTACCTTTTTTTTTTTAGCAAAATCAATAATTCTCATTGCAGATGTAAGAACATTTCTATTGTTTGCTGGGTGATTGCCGTCTGAAACACATAAATTGGTCAAATCACTGCCCCTGAATAGACATCACTCAAGTATTCTAATGAAGTGGCTACGGCCTCTTAATTGCCTATTAGCCATCATGTGACCTCTTGTAGCAAAGCAACAACTGTCAGATTCATATTGCAAAGCCAAATTATAGCTACAATAAATGGTTTCACACAAAAGCAGAGTTAGGTCAAGTAAAAACAGCTAAATGTAGTTGACTTAATTGCTAAGAACTATCTTGAATATAAATGCTTAATTTCAGCATCCCATACATTGGTTGAAATAAACATCGAAAGAAAAAAAGACAACAATTAATGCCGTAATTATTCCATATGAGGTGACGGTAATTTCTTATCCGTGATGGAGGGGAGGTGCTAATGTACTGTTAACAGAAAGAAAAATTGATGTGTTTTTAAAAGACTACAGTGAACGTGATGGTTGGAAAGCATGGCGTCCGTCAATCTCTGTATGCATTAGCCGGCCTCATTTACGTGTTCGTGCTGCAAACTGTAAAAGCTGAGAGGGCAGCTGATGTGTGCGAGTGTCAGCCCTGAGTGGCGACTGAGGAGGAAAACACGTCCCCTGATGCATTTCTTAAAAATCATTCTGCTCCCATCTTATTCATTAAATGTACAAAAGAGTGCTTTGAATATTCATGTGCGGCTGCTATATATGTTCACAGGTGGGTGTACGCCTTCCTGTGAATGGGCTCCGAGAGCCTAAGAAGCTATGATGGTGATCGACTTTCCATGCAATGAGGACAGAGAGAGTGCTGTCTTCCCTCATTACAACCTCACAGGCCCAGCTGTGGAGACAGCTGTGGTATATCAGCACCTGTGGGAGGAGGGACAGGTTAGATCACGGTACCGCCGGGCGCAATCTCTCAGCTTTATCTCAGATTTGAGTGGCGCAGAGTGTGGATACGTTGTGATTGTCACAAGAAATAAGCCCCAGCGAATGTCAGAGGTTCAGACCAATTTGAAATCTGTTAATTAAAACAATTTTTAAAAAGTTGATGTTCTTGCATTCTACTGGAAAAAAAAAAAAAAGATTTAACACCACGAGTGGGAACTGCACCATAGAAAAACGATGCCAAGTCTGGCTGCTTCCTGCACAATGCACTCTAGTGAAGGCGCAGCAGAAACCCGGGCCAAGAGGCAATTTCTGAGCAGAGTCAGTCGGAGATCCAGTCGGAGGATTCAGAGGGAGGACCCGGCACACAGCCCTCTCACTGGGAGGCCCAACAACATAGTCATTACAAAGTTGAGCGCAGTCAGCAGATTTCTGGAGAATCGTGGAGCGAGGCGCTGGCAGCCGACTTGATACTCATCTTCAGCTAAGAGGAGGTTAACCATTAGCCTTCCTTGGCAGTGCCGGCGACGAGAAAACATCGACATAGTGGTTATGTTTTGTGATACTGTCTGGAGAGACACTGTTTTTATGGGCTTCATGCTTTGTTTAAACCCTGCGGATCAATACATCACCGCTCTTAGACAAGTATGCCACTGTACTGACTCATGATGAAAATCCTATCACCAGATTCTGATGTGAGGGATCAGTATTTACTTTTTGTTTTGATTTTTAGTGGATCTTAAAATATTTTCCCCCGCAGCACCGATTTCAATATGACATGTAAAAATAGATGTTCTTAAACTGATTATTCAATGTTGTGAGCAGTTTAGGTATCTCCATTAATGTGAATAGCACTGTTTGGAACTATTTTCTGCCGTGGACTTTGTGGGATGGTGAGTATTTACAACACCCATCAACAAACTCCAGCGCCTCTGTTCGTTGTAATGAAGTAAAAGCTCACCTTGTGCAATCGCATGACTCACTCATGCATTTTTAATGCA
>CAESWR010001536.1:30218-43672 GCA_903171835.1 Mullus surmuletus | reverse complement strand
CAGTCTGGATGCTTGAGGCATCTGGTGCCAGTGCTCAAACTGTGCTGGACCATAACAGGGACAACAGTGGGTCCACAGCTGGTCCACTGCTGGTCCATGCAGTGTCCACGGCTGGTCCAGTGCTGGTCCATGCAGTGTCCACGGCTGGTCCAGTGCTGGTCCATTCAGTGTCCACGGCTGGTCCAGTGCTGGTCCATGCAGTGTTCACAGCTGGACCAGTGCTGGTCCATGCAGTGTCCACAGCTGGTCCAGTGCTGGTCCATACAGTGTTCACAGCTGGTCAATGCAGTGTCCACAGCTGGTCCAGTGCTGGTCCATGCAGTGTTCACAGCTGGTCCAGTGCTGGTCCATGCAGTGTCCACGGCTGGTCCAGTGCTGGTCCATACAGTGTCCACAGCTGGTCCAGTGCTGGTCCATACAGTGTCAGGTGCTGGTCCATGCAGTGTCCACAGCTGGTCCAGTGCTGGTCCATCTATGTCTCAGCTCTGAAAAACTAGATCTGGGCTGCAAAAGGTCCAGCTTTCTTTCCCACATGTGGACCAAATCTGGACCAGTGGGGACCCATGTATGGTCCACCTCTGGCAAGCAGATCTGGGCCTCAAAAGGGTCGTCATTCATTGAGGTTTGTGCGTGTGTGTGCGTGCCAGACCTGGGCCGTAAACTGCCATGATTACAAACATTTGGCTGAAGAACTACACGTGTTTATTGTTGCTGGGACGACACCGGTGGTAATACATCTCTCTCAAACAAAAAATATGATCTGAATCCAAATTTTCTGCCCCCCTTAAATCCTCGATTATCTTTGCTGAAGGTGACGGCGACACACAAACTCGTACCAGCTGTTATTTTCAGCGACCGGGAAGAAACCCAAGCAAATAACATCTTTTTACTGGAAAGGAAAGGGAGCCGCGAGCATGAATCACCCGCCGCGTGTCCAGAATACATTACCTGACACGCTTCTGTGATCCCCTCTGCTCAAATAACAGACGGGGAGCCTCGTGCATCATATGGGATTCCTCCCTGAAAGATTAACGCAGGATAATGCCCCCCCGCCCCTCACACACACACGCCCAAAGGCCAGACCAGCTCTCCTGCCGATAGCACCGTAACTGGCAGGTGCCTAATGACCTCGTGCCCTCTGTTTGCTTCATCCCACTGTCGACTAAACCCCTCCGACTCGCACATTTGGAGCAGAGATTAGCAGCAGGGAGCTTCTTTTTATTTTTTGGGCCACAGAGCCGAGTGTGGAAGCGAGCCAGAGATTTATCCACTGCATTTGTGTATGTAAGCGATTACACGTTTGCCCGGATGTGGGGTGCCCTTCCCTTCCCTCCACCCCCCCCCCCCCCCCTCCCCTCCCCACCACATCTTATCTCTTCCTTCTCTCCTCGTTTTCACAGCCCAGTTCAGCCTCAGCAGTATAACACAACAGTTATCTCCCTCCCAATTCCCAAACTCATCAGTGACTACGATTACATGCAGTCAATATTCAGGTTAAGGTACAAATTCCAGTCACTGAGACATTCGGAATAACCCCTTTCCATGCAGGAGCAAACACGGTTCTTCCTGTATCCATGGTGATTGGATACAGGATATCAATGGTGATACCCCGATCGAAGCAGCCATGCACGGAGAAGGTCTGCTACAAACCCTGCTTTTTCTGCTCCCCTTTTTGTGGATCTTTCTATCCCGCTACTTTCCAGCGTCTCCAAATGCCAGGATGTTTGTGTCTTTCATCACACTGATGAAGTGATTGGTTTCCTCCTCACTCCAGAAGTGTGGCGTGGTGTTGCTCTCGCCTTTGGCCATGTTTACAAGGAGTTCCTGGACTCCAAAGACCAAGAGTCCTTGCCAGAATTCCTTGCACAGAACACAAATTCATGTTCCTTTTTTGTTCGGGAGATCCTGATAGGCGGATACATGATCAAATATTCGCCTTGGAAAAGGAGGAACCCAGGGGGAATACCTGTTTTGAAAATCTTTAAAAAATTCAATGCGGTGTTCACACGGCCGCGCGTGACCGGGTTATTGCTAATATTCTGGTTAGAATAGGCTTATTTGACTGCATGTAAACGTAGCCAGTGTTTTCGAAAGTGACTCATCCAAGAAGGTTATTAATTTCTGCCTCGCCTGGATCTCTGATGCCAGTCTCGGGTCAGCAGGTTCCTGTCGGGTCGGTTCAAGGCCCTGCTGATCTGACAAAACCACGGCCCGAATAATTATTAACACTCACTCGGGGTGGACGTTTCGCCCTGCTTGAGGATCTAAGAGACAAAAAAAAAAAAAATCTGCCCAACAACAACATGCAACATGCCTGATGTGGAGTCCTGGCAGAGAGCACCTGAACGCCCCGCGCAAGTCGAACCCGATTACGTGTTTGAAATACTTCCACTGACTTATCTCTGCGAAGGAATGATCATTTAATACCCCGGCTTTAATCCGCGCCAGGCTGCCGTACGTGATGAAAACAGCTGTGTGAGAAGATGAGGGGGAGGTTTCGAGACGAAGGCCGCGTCTTCCGGCACGCAGCCACTAGATGTCACATTTCTCCCACTCTTGCAAAAGCCGGGGTGAGAACCTCTAGCAGAAGGACCATTAATCACATCCAACAGCGTCTTTGGAGTTTTTGTTTTTTATCTTTGGCCCCAAATCAGGTGAAAAAACAGCTTGGGTGAGCAGAAGTCGTTCCCCGCTTCATACACGGCGTACTTTTCCCGACTTGAGTAAGGCTTTGTGTTATTGATTAACAATGATTTCTCTGATGAGGGAGCTGGTTAATCACCAGGAGGATGAGGTGTTCCTCCTGACACCTCCAGCCTCCACTATTTAAAGATGTTTTTTACACAACGACCGCAACACCTGACACGGCTCAAGACCAGGTAAGACGCTTCGCCCGAACAACACTCGTGCAAATGTTTCCTGTAGTTTCATGTGAAGTCTTTTTTTATCTTAAAAAGACGGATTTTGTGCTTTTCAATCCGAGGCCCAGAGCTTGACGGGCTGCCATCATTCAAGGACCATTAATCCTTTTATTTTTGTACTTCAAGGAAAACTTAATTAGCAAAGAAAAGAGGTAAAAATTCAGCCAAGCACAGGCAGGCGGAAAGATAGACGAGTGAGTGAGTCATGCGGACGGGCTGCGAGAGGAAAAGCCGGAGCCGGAGCGAGCAGGCCGCCAAACAGACGTGTGGAGCAGGTAGATTAAACACTGTTTATCAACCCTGGACCCCTAGTGGTCCGTGGTATAATTGCAAGGGGTCTGAGAAAATAAATTACCCTTTAAACAAGACTGAATTACATTTATAGAAATAGGATTATTTTACTCAAATGTGACTGATACTTTTATCGACCTAAACTACAGAGTCTAACAGGACTTTTTTCTGTAATTACATCTATTTAACAAGTGTCATTTGTTGTATTTTAATAGTTCTCGCTCCCGTTTGCATTGTTCTTCCTACTGTTTCAGTGGGCAGACACCATTCATTTCTTAATGATGCTCTTATTTTGAAACATCTGCAGCAAGGCTTTGTGGGAAAACTCATTGACTTGCATGTTCAGGTTAGCACTTGAAATTAAGCTAATGTTACAAAAAAACAAGGAAGAAGAAAACTATGCAGGGGGTCCCGAAAAGGTTGCTGTTGCGACGTGGAATATCTACAGGAAACAGATTTTGTAGAAGTTTAACTGGAAAAAATAACAACAGAAAACAAAACAAAACAATAGTTACAGGAGAAAGTATTTTATACGATTTATTCATATAATATGTATATATTATTTATTTTACATGATCAGTCAGCGCAGGTCAGTGAGGTTTTTGAGCTCATTGAAAGGTTTTTTGTTGTTTTTCTTTGCTGTAGTACATGTGTGAGATCAACGGCTTTGGAGAAAAAGCCATTCCGAAAAGCCCACACTGAGAACTCGCACACAAAAGCCTCTCATCCAGACTCTGCTCGGCCCCGCAGGCCTCGTCTCGCCCCTCCCCTCCCCGCCAGCACGCGTACAGATGTGCGAAGCCCCTCAAAGCGCCCCCGTGCTCGCGCGAACCTGCAGCAGGATGCCTGGCAGAATGGGAGCGAGGCGGCGACTGTAATTACTGTCATTTCACCCGCCGTAATTACTCGACTCACTTCCACCCTCTTCGCTTTTAAGAGACACGTTAGTTCTCCCTCCTCCACCGGCGTCCCCCGAAATATGGCAAAGAGGCCAACATGAAAAGGATTAGAACTGACTCTTTAGTGCGAGGACCTTTTGAGGGGGAGTCGTGGCGGCGGCGGCGGCGGCGGCGGCCCCCTCCAAAGAGCCGACTCGCAGCTGCAGGAAACGGGCCACAAGAGGAGAAGTTGCGCGGTGTTTCCGAAGGTGACCAGATTTCTGACATGAAATCCGGGGACTTTTCCAGCTCGGAGAGAGATATGAATCAAAAATTATCAGGATTAAATGAAGAAAATGGGACGGTTACGGTTTTATTTATTTTTACATGTTCATCCAAATTTCAACAACCGTAATAAGTGTTGTCTGCGCGCAACACGCTCACTCACGCTCTCCGCTTCCGACCCGGCTACCGTAATTACTGTTGTCTGCGCGCAACACGCTCACTCCCGCTTCCTACCAGCTTCCTACCTGCCAACCATAATAACCGTTGTTCCACACAGCACTTTTTTGAAATCGGGGGACATTTTCAGGGACAAGTCATCCCAAACGGGGACAGTCCCTGGAAATCATGGACGTCTGGTCACCTTAGTGTTTCCTCACGTTCGAGCCGCGTGCAGATTTCAGCGCGTGACCCCCGGTTCAAGGACAGTTGTGGCGACAAACAACGGAGGCGGCCTCCCTTTTGTTGCCCCCCTAATTGCTTGTCTGTTGATCTGCGCGGCGCGGCGAAGGGGCTGAGCGCCTCCATAAAGACACGTCAGTCTCCCATGGTTCCTTTTTACTGCTGCAGGTGGCTGATAAACACATTCGCTGCGCAGTCTTCGCCCCGGCTCTTCGGTGTCATCCTGTGATTTTAATTACCTCCGTCTCCCGGCAGAGCGCTCACAGCACCATGTCATCTCGATCTATAACCGCGGTGTCCTCCGGGAGGGGCAGGGGGCTCGCCTGCAATGGTAACTTATTAGTTTCAACTCCCATCGCTCCTTTTTTTTTTTCGTGAGGCTCTGGAGTTACGATCGGCACCACCCGTGTGGGCGGCGCCGTTCTTGTTGTTTTTCAGGATTCAGGATGCAGGAGTCGCAGCACAAACCCCCGCCGGAGGACGACAGGGAGTCCGGCATCGGCTCCACCCTCGACCTCATTGGCAGCGTCGAGGGCTGCGGCCAACGCGCCATCCAGCTCGCCGACTCGCTCGCGGAGGCAGGCGGGCTCAAAGACAACGACTACGACGGTACAGGAGGGGCAATTGAGGGGGCGGGGCAACACGTTATGCGGCGTTTTGGCACGGACAGAGGGGCTCGATAAGAATGTGCTGAAAAGACCCTAAGTAGGATCACGCAGGTTGGGCAACAAAGGCAAAGTCCTGCTGTGACGCAGCAGTGGTGGATTACAGCTGGGCGATGACGTCTGTCACATGACTCTGCAGCCGAAATGAGTGGAGCAGAAAATCACCAGAGTGAGGAGGCAGAGACACTGCGAGTGGAGTCAGGGTCTCACAAACCCAGAGCAAGACCAAGACATTTGGGGTTCGAGGCCGAGACAAGAGCGTGTACATCAAAGAATGACGATCACAAAACAGAGCAGAAAGAGTTTTCTTGTTTAATTTAGAATCATTTGACAGCAACAAAAAAAAAAGGCTCTGTATTATTTGTATTGAAGCAGCGCAATGCAACAAATCAACAAAGGTATTTGTTTTTTCAGAGAAAATAGATCTTTTTCTTGCCTTAACCCTTAAGAGTTCCTTCAGGAAAACGCTCTCAATCGTCGAAAAACATCTCTAAAATCTGCTGTAAAAATAACATATCAGTATTTTTTAACTTTAACTTTCATTCTGAAATATAAATACATCAGATATTCATTATTTTGGGGTATTTTAACCCTCAACTGCTAGTTTGTTTTGTAACTCCACAGTATTTAAATAACATTAGTATTATTAATATTTAAAACACAAAAATTGAAATAATTTCTGAAATCACATGAAGACATTCAATAAAAAGGCAGAAGCTGCAACTCGGGGGCAAATAATCAATCTACCAATGATTGGAAGTGATTAGTTGTGGTCTAAAAGCCTCGTCCACTCCTCGTCCCTCGACCTTCAAACCAAGACCAATTTCGAGTACTTACATCACTAAACCCCCCATGTCTGTCCTCTGTGAGTCTTCGGCCACGCGATGAGCCTGATTTCTCTCCATGTGTTGTTCTGCGCAGAGATCTCCTCAGCGAGAGCAAAGATCAAGCATCTCCTCATCAGCCTCTCCAAAGTCCCGCTCCTCTTCGTGCTCCTCTTCTTCTTTGTTTGCTCCTTGGACACGCTGAGCTCTGCCTTCCAGCTCGCGGGGGGTAAGTGCCTGTAAGCCCCCTCCGCGTGCAGATTGTGACTCAGCGGCTCGATGTTTGACAAACAGTGAGTCACCGCGGAGGATCCACACTGTCCCGTTCTGGTTCCTTCGGTGTAATTTAAGCTGCAACCTGTGACCTTTATCAGATGGAGGGAAACAAGCGCGTTGTGTTTTGTTCACCGTGGCCTCATTTTCGCTTTGTGGTGTTGGCTGCGCGTGCAGGAAAAGTGGCCGGGGACATTTTCCAGGACAATGCTGTGCTCTCGAACCCGGTGGCGGGTCTGGTGGTGGGGATCCTGGTCACCGTGCTGGTCCAGAGCTCGTCCACTTCCACCTCCATCATCGTCAGCCTGGTGGCCTCCGGACGTGAGTGATCATGTGATGCTGCTGGGGTCAACTGGGGTCGCTGTGTTAGGAGCAGATCTCTAAAGACGAGGCTGACTGATTCTAACATGTTCTACTGTTGGGAACATGTGCACAGTGTCATTTTTTGAAATTAGTTTTCCACTGAAAAACAAGTACATCGCAAACAAAGACTATTGGTTTCTCCATGGAAATGACAAAATTCTAATGACATCGCGGTCCGTGGATGAAACTTTTATTTTACATCATTATTTTGTAGCTCCAAGCCCAAACACCTCCAAGGTTCCCTGTGGAGAGAAAAAGATGCTATATTTGTTGTGCGTTTTGGCTTTGAGGATAATTAGATCATATTCATATTCATATTATTAGAATAATATCTAAAATGTAGAATATTGTGTATCAGGACTGAGGCGGATTCTCGCTGTATTAACATATAATACTGCATTCTTATATGCAACCGAGCATCAGAGGATTCCAAATGTTTTTCGACATAATTACAGTATTTTTGGTTAAATCCGTGGAATCCACCACTCCCACCTGTCCCGAGTACCTGCTTTATGCAAAGACATGATTAAATATCATTAGCAAGGTTGTTGGAGCCCAATTTGAGCGATCAAATGATTAAAATTAACCACACATGACTAGATTGACACCCCATTTTTTGGGTGTGTGTGTGTGGTTATGTGATCATTTTATGAAACCCACTCAAGAATAACTTCATCCTTCGGGGAAGACTGCACGGGATAATCAAATTAAACTCTTTCACACCCTGTAATCTCCCGCCATCTCTGTCCGTACACATGCTCCATAAAACCATTACACGGTGCAGTTACGAGTTCTGGGACTGGTCTGCTCCCAAGAAGTGCAGGGATGAGGTTGAGTGCAGCGGCGCCACGATTGCCTTTGAGAAATCTCAGCGGAAAATTACAAGTGATTCTCATCCTCGCAAAGGAAAGTATGAATGCGTGTCTTTATGTGGCAGTCGAATCCATTCACACGTGTTCAGCTTCATCACAGGCTGAAGGTCTTCTGTGGTGACTAAATGCATTAACTCCCTTCATGAGATCTCGCACTTTGTTCACAACATGGAGATGCACAGAAATGTGGTGGTGAGAAACGGTGAAGGACCTTTGCGCTGCTGTGGGTTTGCAGTGTTGGAGGTGAGGTCAGCTGTTCCAGTCATCATGGGATCCAATATAGGGACTTCAGTCACAAACACCATCGTCGCCATGATGCAGGCGTCGGAGAGGGCCGAGTTTCAGCGGTGAGTGGGGGGGGGATCGGGGGGGAAAAGTGCAGAAAGAAGGAATTGATAGTGAAGAGGATAAGTGGAGGGCAGATGGCGGGGAGAGAAGCAACGGCGGCCGCTCATGGCCTCAGTTTGAGTGTAATTTCTGCAACAGCGACAACAACGGCACCAATCCTCATTGATCCCACACACTTTGGCATCAACTGATATGACGGCGAGCAGATGGCTCGCTGCTTAATCTCTGTCTGGTGAAATAAAACAAACATAATGTATTAATCTTTCATAATATTGTAGGAGACTGAAACTAAAATTCTCATTACATCACGTCTAAAAAAAAAAGTCGAGCCACGTGAAGCAGATTAACAAGTAATCACTCTGAGTAGGTAATCACGCTGATGGCTGACCGCAGAATTCTCTCCGACGCACCGCAGCGCCTTCGCCGGGGCGACCATCCATGACTGCTTCAACTGGCTGTCGGTGCTGGTTCTGCTGCCGCTGGAGGTGGCGAGCGGGGTCATGACGCGCATGTCCCACCTGCTGGTCGCCAGCTTCAGGCTGCAGCCCGGAGAGACGGCGCCCGAGCTGCTCAAAGTCATCACCGAACCCGTCACCAAGCTCATCATTCAGGTGAAGGAAAACACAGGCACCAATTGAAACAAATCTAACAAGCAGGTGGTTTCAGGTCAGATTCTTCCATCAGACACATGGAGGTTTTAAGCTTAACAGTTCTTGGGGATGTTTTTTCGACCATTTAGACCATTTATTTGATATATATATATATGACAGGCTGAAGTTGATTAATAAGATTGACTCATTGAAAGTGGAAGTTTTAAAAATAATTAAAAGGTTTTTTTGAAGGGTTAAGGCGAGATAATTGACTCCTTCCTCATTGCAGTAGATGTTCATGTGTGTCAGGTAAAAAAAATAAAGCGTCCAAAACTCCCTCTTCATGGCTGAGTTTAAAAAAAAAAAAACAATGCCGGCACCAACCGCCAACTCAGGCACACAGATCCATATTGGAGCACCTGCACCCGGCGCTGTGATATTCTGTGCGTGTTTCAAAGACGTACAGGCCAAGTTTTCACGGGCCGACTTCAAAGTGAGCAGAGGAATGAATAAATGCAGGATCCATCATTTATGTACGGCGCCTCATAATTCAAGCAGATAACACAGCCTGCGTCGGTGTCACTCCTTCTTTCGGGGTTCATAAATTACAGTCTATCAGATTGCAGATTTAAAGTGCGGTAATGCTGATTATTGACAGCCGAAGCTCAACCTTGATTATCTGATTTATTTGAGAGAAAAAGGGAGGGAAATGCATACAGAGGAGAACTTACTCTCAATTCATAAACTCAACTCAAAGCAACAACGGCTAAAGTTTGTCGATTACAGCAAGTGGCGTCTACTTTTTCTAGACAAAGGTGTGTAAGAGAGGTGCGCGGCATTTAAAGACCTATTTGTTTCAGAATAAAAAGTCCTTATTCAGCAGGAAGTCTTGTTTTCGCAGACGCACTGAAGTAGCATGCTAACGAGCTAGCTGCTCGTACGAAAGGCAATTGAGAGTCCGGTCTGTCCTCGATCCATCAGAGCGGACAAAGAAGTACACAAACAAACCAACCCTGGAATACTGACCATGTTTGGACGGCTTGCAGAAGGCAATTGCAACTGTATAAACTCCAAACGCAGAGGTGTGGAAAGTATTCACAGTCATTACTCAGGCAGAAGTGTAGATATTAGGGTTTAAAAAGACTTCTGTAGAGGCTGAAGTATCAACTCAAGCTCTCTCAAGTAGAAAAAGTACTGGTTTCAAAAGTACTTCAGGTATAAAATTAAAAGTAATGTAAAGGGGGGAAAAAGTGCCATTAAGCTCAAAAGCTTTGGCCGCACCACAGTGGGCTGTAGTGCCCAAAACTAGTAACTAGTTCCCCAAAAACACTTTCTTCTAAAGGCCAAAATAATTTTATATTAATATGTTAATGTTAAATGTTAAATGTTAAAAATATGAGATGCACCTGTTTCAGCCAAATTAATTCCCATTGAAAAGTAACGCGTTTTAGCACAATGCAAATACTGAGCATTAACGTGTTTCATGGAGCCAAAGATATGATGACTAGTTGCCATAATGGCGCAAAAAGTCAACCTTTAGAGGCATGCGATCAATATCCTTAATTGGAATGTGAATGTTGAAATGGAATAGGAGTAATAAGGCTATTCTTAAAGTGTAAGGAGTAGAAAGTACCCAAAATTGCGTGAAAATTGTGTACAAGAAACAAGGTAAAGCAGAAATCACTGTGAAAAAACAAAATCTCTGTCTAAAATCAGGGACTTATCTTTCCATTAGAAAATATAGACAGAGCCCCTTTATGCTTGACAACAATCGCAAAGGCATGCGCGTCCTACACGTCAGTGGATTTCAATCATAAGTCTCCTGAACCCTTTAACTTTGAGTGACATCATGTGTTCAATTGAAAATAGAAAGTTTCTTCTCTCCCTCGCAGCTTGATAAGTGTGTCATTATGGGAATTGCGATGGGAAATGAGGCCATGAGGAACCGGAGCCTGGTGAAAGAGTGGTGCCAGACTGACCTTGCGATGGTAATGGCTCGTCTCCTGCTCACGCAGACACGTTGTGTCGCACACTGGCGCCAATGAGAGACATTATTTAAAAATTTGAAAAGAAGGAACCAATCATGCAGTCGGCAAACACACAACGCTGGCAGTCCTCGCTGATTGATTATCGGCCCAATTAGGCAACAACTACAGCAAACTATGGCCGACTGATTTCTTCAAAGGCTCCTCTCAGTCATTAGAGATGTTTTTATTGGCAAAGTAAGAGCAACAACCGTTGTGAAAAACTGAATTAAAAATTAATCTGTAAGCTATAATTTATCATGAGCCTGAAAGGAAAAGAGGACATCTTCCGAATTTCCAATGGTTACAACAGTGATGCTCAGGAATGCAGGTGGAAGCTTCGTGTTTCCAAAAAACCACAAATGTCACACAGTGATAAAATAGAACCTATTCACACACGCAGCACAATAATAGTCACATTTTGAGATATTTTTTAAGCATTTGCTGCTATTGATCAACCTCTGTGCTAAAATATGGAGAAAAAGCTGAAAAAGCCAATAAATGCTCCATTCAGTTTCCCTCTATTCAAATCCACATTTCTCCACATTCTCTCCTGACAAAGTTCAGCTCTGTTACAATGCGAGGTCCAACAATATTTGGGTCTCAAAATGTTCGGGGCTGAGGTCCAAAATGATCAGCCCCGACGACGGCGCTGCTGGCGCCAGAGTCTGCCGCTGCTGCCAGTGATAACTGTTGCTAATCTGCATTGTCATTTGTTCCCTCTTTCTTTCCCTCCTCAGTCGAATGGCACAGTGAGCGGCGAAAACTGCAGCCCCAGCCATCCTCATTTACACAAGTGTGAGTTCCAACTTACAATATCTCGTATCCACCCACCGCTTTTTAATTGCAATGAGAGAGGAGTTTGTATTCATGCCCGGCGTTGCTCGTCTCCAACATGTTTTTGAGGGGTAATATCCTGCCCATTGTTGGCTCTTCCACCCTGCAGGTAGACATTTGTTTGTGTCCACGACGCTGTCGGACCTCACTGTGGGTTTAATCCTGCTGGCGGCGTCCCTGGCCGTCCTCTGCACGTGTCTGCTGCTCCTCGTCAAGCTGCTCAACTCTCTGCTCTCGGGCCAAGTGGCAAAGGCCATCCAGAAAGTCATCAACACAGGTCAGCACGCAAACCGGCACAGAGCAGCTTGATGTACGATCTTTAAAGGGGCTGTATACCATGTTTTAACACCAGATGTTGCAGAGAGCACCAGCATTTTAGACCAAAACAGCTTTTATATATGAGGGGGGGGCTCACATTCACTATCATACACTAACATGGATGCATGATCGGGTCGCCACCAACCCACATCGCAAAATTGGTGTGTCCCAGTTCTGGCACGCACACTTGGCGCACACACCGCAATGAACGACGGCCTTTTTGAGGCCCATATCTGCTTGTCAAAGGTGGACCAGACATGGGTCCCCACTGGTCCAGATTTGGTCCACATGTGGCAAAGAAAGATGGACCTTTTGCGGCCCAGATCTGGTTTGCCAGAGCTGAGCCATACATGGACCAGCTCTGGACCACCCGTGGACACTGTATGGACCAGCAGTGGACCAGCTGTGGACCCACTGTTGTCCCTGTTATGGTCCAGCACAGTTTGAGCACTGGCACCAGATGCCTCAAGTATCCAGACTGGACAGTGATTTGGTTTTTGTGGACCATAAGAGTCCAACCACAATGGGTCCACATGTGTCATGCCATCACCTAACCATTGCCATCATTGCCAGACCTGGACCACATCTGGCTGACAAACCACTTGCCAGTGACACCAGTTGTGCCCGGGACTCCATAACCCCCCCAAACCTTTATATAGATAAAAGCTTTTGATGCCGTGTACCTTTAAGAAGTTAAAAAACAAACATGAAAGTGCACTGTGTAGATGGTATCACAGTGTGTATTGTTCCTTCGTCTGTGTTTTCTCCACTGCATCAGACCTGCCATATCCGTTTGGGTGGCTGGCGGGATACATGGCCATGTTCATGGGTGCTGGGGTGACATTCCTGGTCCAGAGTAGCTCGGTTTTTACATCAGCCATGACTCCTCTTATAGGTGAGTAACAAATGAATGAATGAATAAATGAATGAATGAATGTCAATTGAGTTTAGTTCAAAAGTTATTCAGATTTCTACATCGCAGATATTCCATTTTAAATGTATTTATTCAGACTCAAATTCATAATTTGGCTTATATAAAACATGACGACGGTGCTTTTGACTAAAGAGTTGCGTAACACCAACATCTGTTGTGAGGGAAATGACAGATGTTGCCCTGATGGCAAATAAATGAATAGAAACTTTTGTTTTATGAGGTTAATCGGTTACGAACCCGTCCTTTGCCTTTTCTCAGGGCGACTGACATGAGATACGGCTGCAAAGTCACATATAAGACGACAGCGAGACCCGAGGAAGCACTTAGCGAGTCCACGCGTAAATATTGTTGTACTGCGGCAGGAAATGTGCCACAAAACTGTCGGCTTGTTCGGCTTAAGCTGTCAGAAATCCTTGTTTATGCTTCTGTTCTTTATTTACTCCTCTGCTGATAAAATACGACAACAACATAAGCACAAAATATGTTCGTCTCTGCCCCGTTCTGCTTTTTGTCAGCCTCCAGAAGGGTCTTTTCCCCTCGTTTCTCCTTCAGTGTACTTTCACCACCTTGGTACTTCTTTGCCGTGTCAGAGTACTTGGCAGGACCTCCACTGGGTTTTTCAGCCATTGCCC
>CAESWR010001535.1:98013-111668 GCA_903171835.1 Mullus surmuletus | reverse complement strand
GTGCAGTGTCTCATCATCCTGACAGGGGGCGCCACACAGCTGTCCACTGAATGTCACTCGGACATTGGAAAAAGAAATTGAAAAAGTTGATCAGAAACAGCTAGTGTGGCTGCAAAATTGGCCCGGAACTCCTCATAGGTTTAGGGAGGGTTTAATTTGTCAAACTCGAGACTTGGTGAAGCCTCATGTGTTGATGTACAGTATTTCCTCAGCTCACTGAAAAGTTTTATCCCATCATCAGAAATCTCATCATGTGATCTATATTTGTGTGTGTGTCAGTTCCGCCTTTTCTTTGTGTCAAATAATCCCGTAAATGACTCATTCCTTTGTTTGGAAGTGTTACTTATCCATTTCAGAACAAATGTTTATAGTATTTTGTACATATTTTTAAAAGTGTATAATAAAATCATGGAAACATTTTGCTAAGGTGTGAATCCCTCCCAGTTTACCCCCCTTCCCCCTCCAAGACATTTTCAAACAAATTTCATGTATGACAGTTTTATTTACCTGAAACCAAAGGTCATGTGATTCGTAGTACAATCATCTCTGAAAATACAGTACAGCAGTTAGGCAAAAAATGCCAGTGAAGGGACCGCCTGCCGCTCTCATGGTGAAAGATTGGCACCATCGCACCGCTGCATGTCTGCCTTTATGGCAAAATCTTCTCCAAACATGTCGCACGTCTCAGTGCAACCAAAGTCTGTTTGGTTTTAAAATATCCCATAAAAGTATTTCCTTAGGAAAGATGAACCGTGTTTTTGAGCTTACTAAACATTTGTATTATCTGATGGTTATCTATTCTATACAGCAATACTTTACATTTTCTGTTACACAAGTCTGGTAAAACATGACTTTCAGTGGACATGCACCATGGAGTAGTTTACTGTACACAGTACTAAGATCTTAAGTCTAAAAAGATGGCATGAGATTCGTATTGTCTAAGGCTCTTCATGCAGAAGGATGGAAGGACCGATGAGGTGGGAGTGGCTAGTTTTCAGACATTTTCTTAATGGCCATTCTATAAAAACCACGTATGAGCCTGTCTTCAGATTACTTAACTGACATGCAGCTCTTGTAGGATGTGCTGCCCAAAACACACATGCACCACACAAAACACAACCCAAAGTTTCTGCAAGGAATATGGAGTAGAGGTGGGCTTAGTTGGCCTTTGCTGGAAGGAGAGAAAGAGAAGGAAAGAGTCTAATCAGTGGACACAAGAATCACAGGCCAAAGTATCCAAGCAGCAAGTTGATGAAATTCAAACCATTATTTTCAGCAAACATAAAATCTGTGCCAATGGTAAGCAGACAATGGCATATATTAAAAAAAAGATAAACATAATATCAATGTGTCATCTAATGGGGTGTAGGGCAATTAACTGAACATGCTGCTGGTCCACAGTCAAAAACCAGCACCACTGATGCACTTTAAAATGTACCTGGCACTTAGTGACACTAAAGGCATTTTGAAACAAACCCACAATTTGTTTCCTCTTTTGCGTTTGTACCATTAAAACTAACTTAGCAAAAATACAGCTGAGGAATATTTTGAAGTTGTGTGCAAAGCTTCATGTGCAAAGACAAAAAGGCAAGCAAGCTGTTGCAAGCATGCAGGTCAAAGGGGTACTCACTCTGCAGCTAAACACATGGGAGGCATTGGAAGAAACAACAGTTAGCTTAAAAAAAATAATAAGCACTCACTGGCCTGGTATTATTGGAGCAGGCATGCGGTAAGGCCAAAAACACACTTCGGTAAACTAGTGTATAGGCATGACAACAACAAAAACAAATCTATACAGAAATTCTACTTTGTGTGCTATTTACAGAGATACACACTTTCATTGACATATCAGCCTGTCAGGAGTCAAAGCCAAACCGTCCATGTTGTGCTCATTTGATAAGACTTATCATCTTCTAGGTGCCTTTTTACATATTCAAGTACAGTATGTGCACATTTTTATATTATAAAGATTCTGTATTTAAGATGTAAAATTAAGAAACAAAATCTCTAAAGCAAGGTTTAAAAAAAGGAAAAAGACAAATGGGTGTTCAAGTAAAAAAATTTAAACAGGCTCTGAAAATGCTCTGAATCAAACTGGTCACATGTTTGTCCTCCCTTCCCTCCAATTACAGAGAAAAGAAATTAAGTAGTACAATGTGCGCAAAGGCTTTGTCTCTACTGCAACACAAAGCAAAGTTTACCTCAACACTTCAAATGGTCGTACATAAAATGATTTGTTAAGACAAAAATGGGTGGTAGAAGTTCTATTAACAGCATTGAGGTAGCTGTGCTCTGCCTATTGCAGAAAATAATGACTGAACAAGAAGCATGGAGCTCAAAAAAAAAGAAAAAAAAGATAAGAGATTCATAATGGGGCAAACAGTCAAGTCTGCCCCAAAATTACTCTATTATAAGTATATTTATATATAGATACAGAATAATATCCTCTTCACACTCAACCTTCTTGCCCCCCTCCCCACAAAAAAATATTACAAAATGTTAATTATAAAATTGTGAAAATTCTCTGTACAGCTCAACACATACCTCCAACACGGCGGGCATCTCTAACTGGTAAAAAAAAAAAGTTCAAAATCGGAGAGGAAAAAAAAGCTTGGTGGTGGAGTAAAAGACGTGGACGTAATGTCTGTCAGTCCTTTAAATATGAAAAAAAAATACAAATACAATAAAATAAAATAAAATAAAATATCAGTGATAAATAGAACGATCTGACAGCAGACCGCTCGAGCAGGTGCAAATGTTGACTGGAAGTTGTTCCGAGTTAAAGTAACCGTGTTAGATGTGTGTTAATGTCCACTTCACACTGGTGCACAGGGAGGGTAGAGTACTGGAGTCAGTCAGGGCCAGAACATGGCAGACACGTTAGTGTCGGTGCTGTAGATCCACAGCACCAGGGGCAGGGAGATGGCCACGAACGGCCAGGAGATACCCTCGGCACATGCAGACAGAGAGCAGCCTTTGCGGACGGGCTTCTCCAGCTGTTTACCAAAGTCCAAGTAGTTCCTGGCCATAAACTTTAGCAGCTCGTCCAGCAGGATGACGGGCAGCGAGATCTTCAGCACCATCATCCACTGGGTCGTATCCAGAGGGGTGATCTGAAAGATGACCTACAGAAGAAGGCGAGCAACCATCAATCACATTCACTTTTTACAGAGTCTGATAACGTCCACAGAGCAACCTGCATAAATGTTCAGGCTGCTTCAAATGTGATCGATATTCTCATCTTATTCAAAGAGCATCAGTGAAAATATTAATACCCATAAATATTGAATGTTTCCTTAAAAGACTTCTACCCAATCTATCATCCTTAATTCCATGTCTGAATCCTAATGTTTGTAATCAGTGGACTCACAGGCAGAGGTTCCACATAGAGGATGAGGAAGTGGAGGGACATGGAGAGGCAGATGGCCCCCAGCAGCCAAATGTTCTCCCAGGGAGGCATCCTCAGCAGGGACTGGTTCTCTGAGAGACTGTGGACAAAACAGAGTCTCTGTATCAGCACATTTGCCTTTAATGTTGTCCTGACTGCAGACCATCTCTCTCCAGCGTACCTGTTCAGAGCGTTGCACATTTCGATGGTGACCAGCACGGACAGCGCCATGGTCATGGGGTAGGGCGACTCGAACACGTGGCAGTCCAGGCCATCAAAATCGGGGTTGTCCGGGGCGCACTGGAGGAAGTGGCTCTGCAGCAAGAGGGAGGCAGGGGGTTAGAATTTGGGGGGAAGAGGGTAGCCTGAATGCTGTGTGGAGCTTAGGTAGAGCCTGATGCACTTACCAGCTGGTACAGGGTGAGCTGTGGTCCATCTTCAGAGACTGTAAACCACCAGGCTGCAGCTCCCACCGTGGCAGCACCCACATACCCTGAAGGACAAAGACCCCAATTGAACACTGTGATGACTCACAGTCAACCAAGTTAAAAAGATACTTGCGATAATACGAGTGCAACTGACCTCCGATGGCCAAATATCTAAAGAAGAGCCAGCCGGAGATGAGGGGCTCCTTGGCGTTGCGGGGGGGCTTCTCCATGATGTCCAGGTCTGGAGGGTTGAAGCCGAGGGCGGTGGCAGGGAGGCCGTCTGTCACCAGGTTGACCCAGAGCAGCTGGACTGGGATCAGAGCCTCGGGGAAGCCCAGGGCCGCTGTGAGGAAGATGCTGTCGGGGAAAAAGGACCACAGTTAGCAGGTAAGCATGGGACCATCTGAACACTTGCGCCACATTAAAGTTCAGTTTTTTCATATTATTGATTATTATTTATCATATTATATTATTGATATTGTTACATCTCGATGGTCTGGCGGAGACTCACCAGACCACCTCCCCCACGTTGGAGGAGATCAGGTATCTAATGAACTGCTTCATGTTGTTGTAAATGGCTCGGCCTTCTTCAACAGCTGCCACGATGGAGGAGAAGTTGTCATCAGCGAGGACCATCTCCGAGGCGGACTTGGCCACGGCAGTGCCAGAGCCCATGGCGATGCCGATCTCTGCCTTCTTCAAGGCAGGAGCGTCATTGACTCCATCGCCAGTCTGTGGACAAAGAACAAAAGTATTAAAATGCTAATCCGTTTGTGCTGCTTCAGATGCAGTGTTCTATGATTACACAAAACTGTGCATGAAGGTTAATCAGTGGCAGCTGTCAAACTTCGTACCATGGCAGTGATCTCATCGAAGCCCTGCAGGAACTCGACGATCTTGGACTTGTGGGACGGCTCGACGCGGGCAAAGCAGCGTGCGTGAGTTACAGCCTCGCGCTGGTCGAAGGGCGAGAGCTCGTCAAACTCCCGTCCGGTGAAGGCCATGCGCTCGACATCGTCCTCCTCGGCCAGGATGCCGATACGCCGGCAGATTGCCACAGCTGTGCCCTTGTTGTCCCCGGTGATCATGATGACACGGATGCCGGCCTGGTGACAGAGCTTGATGGAGACAGCCACTTCCTGTCTGGGTGGGTCCAGCATTCCCACACAGCCAATGAAGGTCAGGTCGGACTGGACACACACACACACAGATATGAATGTTTGGATTCGTTGTGGGAGATTCTACCATCCCATTTTTCAAGAAATCCAGAAACGAATGTTCACCTCATACTCGGAGAACTTGGCAGTGTCGGACAGGATCATGTCCTCCATCTTGGGCGGGCTGTCTCGTGTGGCCAGAGCCAGACATCTCAAGGTGTCGCGACCCGTCCCATACTCACGGATCAGAGCCATAATCTTCTCCTTGATGCCTTTGCTGAGGGGAACTTTGTTGTTGCCCACTCGGACATAGGTGCATCTGTCAATCACCCCCTCTGGCGCCCCCTGTCAGGTCGAGCAACACGGTAAGATATCTTGTTCAAGGCCAAAGACAAATCCTTAGTTGAGAGCTGTCCCACGTTTACCTTCACAAACATTTTGCCCATGGAAGAACGGGACTTGTTGGGCGTACAGTAGACAGACATGGACTTCCTGTCTCGGGAGAACTCCAGAGTGCATTCCTTCTTCATCAGTTGCTTAATCACCTGACGCCAAAGAAAGGACAGACGGAGTGAGAAAACCCGCTGAGTGGGAGGTGTGGAAGTCTGCAGCGTGAGCAGTCATGAGGGCTGCTGCCACTCACAGAGTTGCAGGCGTTAGCTCTGTCAATCTTCGACAGGTTGAGAACGTCAGTGTCGAAGGCGTTCATCTTCTCCACCAGACAGGTCAGCGCGGTCTCTGTGGCCTCACCAACCTTTTCATACACACCTTTCACCTGAAACATCACCAACATGCACCGTGATCATTTTACTGGGGATGGTGGTTCAGACCTGCCTGTAGAAACACTTTTCACTCTGCAAGTCTGCAGACTCTTCAAATCTGGTGTAGGAGAGGCAGACCTCATTGAAGTCCAGGGAGGAGTCGTTACACAGGGCACAGATGGTGGCCAGTTCAACTAGAGAATCATACTGGGAGGATTTCACTGGTTTACCATCCTGGTATCTGAGGAAATAGGCAGGGGTTCAACATGTTCTATTAGTTAATCAGATCAATGTCTGCTTACATTTTCTGTTACTGAATCAACTCATAAAGTACTCACACTTCCCCTTCAGGTGCGTAGGTGGAACCTGTGATTGTGAATTCCGTCAGGGAGCAGGTGTCACCTTCAGCTTTGTTGACAATGAACATCTGGGGATTACAAACGACCAGGTGACACAAATTGGTTAGCAAAACAGTGTTTCATCATGCAAGTGTTCAAACCAGCTGCCAGTGTCTTCAGTGACACAGCAGGTGGCAGCAGAAGCCATAGAAATCCCCGGTGGACATTAGGAGAGTGAGCTCTTTTTAGACTGGATTAGCCTACGGTGCGAGTGTGTCCCTTTGAAGGCCAGCCTGGGTGGCCCGCTGCCTAATGTGAGAATGTGAGTGTTTAGTTTGTCTCCACACACACGCACACACACGCACACACACACACACACACACACACACGCACACACACACACACACACACGAGGCTGCCGGGCAGCCTGAGGAAAGAGAACAGCGCAACACAAAGGGAAGGAACTCTGGTGCCAGGCCAGATCCTGCAGGAGGCCTTTCTGCTCACTATTCCACTCTCCCTTTCTCTCACCAACAGTTGTGCTTCAATCAATGCAGAGGTCTCGCTCACTTTGTGAGGCGAGCCCCCACAATGTGTGTGCTTGTAAATGGAATTGAAATCCCCACAATGTAAAGCAAACCTAGTACAGAAAAGATATTAGATCTGGTGTCGTTGCGGAAGTTTTGCAACAAGTGTGTCTTACATACAAGATAGGCTTCACTGCAGTCTGGTATCTCAAGGACGGCTTTATACCGGGAGGGTAAACTGTTGGCAGGCATAATTCATGTTTGGACTACATTAAGATTTTTCATTTATTTAATTATGTTTAAAGACAATGGCAGGTGACTCCACATTGTTTCTATTCTTTGGTTTAACCACCTGGTGACTGACCTCATACCTCCATCGCATCTAGCTGTACTTGTAGATATGAAATTAACGTCCAAGTGTATTAAATCTATTCATGCCATTTCAAATAGAGACCGAAGAGTTGAATTTCTATTAGAAGACAGGAGTAGAGATTCTATCATTTGACATCTTTAAAGGCAATGAATCAGTGGAAATAAATAATTGTCCAAACACTGGGCTATTTTAAGATGATCAGAAGATTAAGAATCCAAAATATTAGAGACAAAAAAAGTTTTTGATTCAAGAAAACAACAACAGAACAGAGACCAAAAGAGAATCAAACTTAAATAAACGAAGTAGCTTCATCATAATGGGGCTTCAGCACCAATCGGACAGATGGAGGGAAAGAAAGTGAGAGAGGAACCACAGGCTGACTGCTTTGCAGCGTGGTGACGCAAGGTCAGTTATGCAACAGCAGCGCTGCAAGTCATTCAACAGCTCAATGTAGATTAGAGGAGCAGCAGCACGTTGTCCTCTTGTTCAAAAACCAAGATACCTGATCACATACGCACACACCCAAGGAACACTGTAGCAGGCAAACAGAGTGGGTGGTGCCACATTCTTCAGAAACAGCAAAGATGACAAGCTACAGTTTGTGTGTGTGTGTGTGTGTGTGTGTGTGTGTGTGTGTGTGTGTGTGTGTGACTCACTCTGCAGACAGACATCTGGTTGGTGGTCAGGGTTCCTGTCTTGTCAGAGCAGATGACAGAGGTGCAGCCCAGCGTCTCCACGGAGGGCAGGCTACGGACGATGGCGTTCTTCTTGGCCATGCGGCGGGTGCCGAGAGCCAAGCAGGTGGTAATGACGGCGGGGAGACCCTCTGGGATGGCGGCCACAGCCAGCGCCACGGCAATCTTGAAGTAGTAGACAGCCCCGCGGATCCAGGAGCCTCCGTGGACGGGGTCGTTGAAGTGCCCGATGTTGATGATCCACACGGCGATGCAGATGATGGAGATGACCTTGGACAGCTGCTGGCCAAACTCATCCAGCTTCTGCTGCAGGGGGGTCTTCTCCTGCTCGGTGGCGGCCATCTCATCGCGGATCTTACCGATCTCTGTGTTGACACCAGTGGCCACTACTACACCCACGGCCTTTCCGGCTGCAATGTTGGTGCCCTGAAGTAACGAGCATGTTGGGTCATGTACACCTGATGATATCATCTTACACATGTAACAACAACAGGGGCAGGTTTTTTCCCCCAGGAAGTTCACAGAAACTAAACAAACAAAGAGTGCAGCAACATCAACAGGATGTGTGATAACTGGCTTACAGAGAAGAGCATGTTCTTCTTGTCTTGGTTTACAGCACGGGGGTCGGGTACAGGGTCGGTGTGTTTGATGACGGACACAGATTCTCCTGCAAAGACAACACGAGCCACCAGGTGAAGTCAGTCTGCACTTCTCTTCTGAACATCAGCCAATAGATGTGAAAGAATCTCACTTCTCTTTCATAAACGCACGTTTCAACTCAAAGGAAAATATCATTCAGATCTTGCTGCCACAAATGATTTTACATCATGTTGCAGCTAACTTTGTTTAATTGTGGGCCCTGAGAAGATTATAAATGAACCATGAGGCATTTTTTAATAGTTTCATCAAAACTGCTACTACTTAAAAGATACACAAACACAACAAAAACATGCAGAATTGGATTTTTCACCCGAGAGGACAATGACAGCAGTTATCTATAAATGAGACCATGAAATACACAAATCTAAGTAGTTTGTAGAGTACAATAACATCAAACTCATAACATGATACTATGAGAATTGTAGACATATGTTCAGTCTTTTCAAAGCTTTAAAACTTCTGAAAGTCTTACCAGTCAAAATCGATTGGTCCACTCGCAGGGTTGTAGATTTGATTGAACAGATACGGATGTCAGCTGGAACCTTGTCTCCAACTACAAAAAAACAAAACCAGCATAGATTAAAAACAATGTAAATAAGAAAAGACTGTGAAGACCATGAAGAGTAGAGTAATGGGAATTGAAGGTAGAAAAGTTTAAAACAGCTCAGAAGACGCAAACAGGATGAAATGGTCAAACGATGTCATTTGGACAGCAAAACTTTTTTTTACTCTACAGAAACGCCAACAATATTGCGATGCGCTTCTGTTACTGTGCTTGTCCCCTTGGTGTGCACAACATAAATGCTGTTTTAAGACATGAGATGTTGGCTACTGCCTGCAAGCAGTAACTCTGTGGTCGTGTAAAGTAAACTGATGAAGCATAGCTCGTTACAGGGTGGTTGCCACATAGCAGCAGAGCAGGCCTGCCATGGCTGTAGGGGAAGAGAAGGAGAGCCAAAGAAAGGGGAGGAAATGAAGGACTTGTGAGCCATAAAAGGCCTGTCTCAAAGGAAAAGGCCAATTTGGGTACAGCGGAATTGCAGTGACCCAATTCAGCTTCCTAATGGTACATAAAGGCAGTGGAAACTGGGGAAATGGTTCAGGCTACGGCACAGTTCTGTGGACGTAGACTCCATATAGGCCTACATTGTTACAAATGCTAATTGTGTCAACACAGAAACTCCAACCAAGACCCTGGGAAAAGGTACCAGCCACACAACCCTATTACAAAGTCAAAAATAAAACTGACATCAAGACAAAATTCATCTAAAAAGGCCAAAAAGGCCATTTGATCGAGTGCACTTATTCCAATTTGAGAGAAACGTGTTTTGTAATACAAAACCCATGTGCCCTGGAGAGATGGGAGGGGAAAATAGCAATGAGACCAACAAAGTATGTGGCCAAAAATGGACAAAGCATGTCAATATGTACCCCGATGCTGTGATCAGGTTTAAATGTGGCAGCGCAACGTGACAGCAGCTGTTTCCACATCTTTGCAAAATAAGACGTGACAACAGCGACAAAGCCTGTCTTGCTGCCCTCGACCTCTTTGCACCAGCTATCCAAAATATAGTTTTAATCCATCACTCCATAATCAAGGCATGTCTATGTTTCTTCCGCCACCTAACTATGACCTTTTCTCAGTTGTGTGTATTCTAAAACTCTTGTTCCTCTTTCAGAATCAACCCAGAGAGAAGTTGGACGAGCACACGGCACGCAGTGCCAGGGGCTCTGATCTGTCAGCAGGCGAAGGCCAATCAAGGCGGGCAGTCGTGGCTGTTCTGAGAAGCACTAATGTCCGATGCAGTTGCATTTTTAAACTATTCCAACATGGAACAATGGGCACAATGGAAGCTTCACTTCGCTCAACCACACCAGCTGACCGATGGACGGGGTTAGTTTCAGTTACGAATAAAAACTATTGGTTACTGACCTAATGAATTGATGATATTCTGGCCCACTCATATTGAGATCAAGCAGAGGCTATGGATATGAACTTTGTGAAAAGTCCTGGAGAAGTTTCAGCCAATTACACAAATACATGAATCAAACATGAGAGATTTACCTTCCGGGGACAAGCTTTACAGTTACATCCTTGTTCATTGCATAACACTTCATGAGCCAAGTTATTACTTTTCAGGGGAGACCGACAACTTTTAGGAGCTCAAAGAATGTGGCCAGGAGAACAGGTTTCTATCACTGCATCACTGGTGTCCTTTTCCAAAGGAACCTTTGTGAAACACTGGAATGGTCCCGAGACCGTTAGACAGCAGGCCTGCTCTGACGAAGTATGTGTATATCATCTCTCCCTTTGTGTCAACATCCTACTTGGTGGCAGGCCAAGCATCTCCTGAGCAGGCGCCACTTTTTCACCCGTGTTTGCCAACAGATCATTGAGTCTGCATTTTTTTTAATATGGTGACAGGATTCCAGACCTGGTGAGACATTGCACCCGTCCCGAGATCTGCCTTATAAACAAACCTTTTAGTGGCACATTGAGGCACCGACCGAGCATTTGTCGGCAGCTTTGATTGGCACCTGTCCCCGCCGTGTGTTTTAGGGATAGCGTGTGGAGCGGTGTGCCAGGCCTCCTCTGAGCCGGCCAGGAGTCTCCATGTGCTGATGGCAGCAGAACAAAAAGCTAAGGTCCTGTCACTTTGAGAGGGTCACCTCAGAACAGTGGACACGTGAAGCATCCTGCAGCTCTCCAATGCAGTCGCTGATGTTCCACCTTTTATGTAAATACTTTGATGAGACAAAAACATACTCAACAGATGTCTGGATTATGTAAAACACCAGATGCACTTACTGTTTCTAACCTTGGGGAGCTTGGTGAACTAGGAACATATCTTTGCGTGACTTTTTAAAATTGTACAGAGTAAAATCTGTCACACAATAAAATTAACAATGCAAGTCTGAGGTTTAGTTCACTTAACTGTAGTTTTGTTGGAGCACATAGTGGATACAGTAGAAATCTCTCAGGGCCACAGTGGTAAATGTATGGCCAAAATGACCAAGAAATTATCACAAAATCAAAATAAGAATTTTGAAGCTAACAGGACCAGATATATTTTGTTTAGTTAAACAACTGACACTCGCAAAAGATATGCTGAGATCAGAGCCAGCAGAATGCCTGGATTTGATGATGTCAAAGATAAAACATGTGGTGGCAGTGACCCTCACACGTGCCCTCTGCAATGCAAGCAAGTTACAAATCTTTAACAGCAGCAATAGCTTGGGTCTTCCCAAAGCTGTTTAAACCTCCCATTACATAAAAAATGCCATCCCCGTCCCGAGAGCGCTCAAACTATGGTTAGAATTGATCATTGCAAAAGATCAAACATAATCAACTGCAAATTGGTTAAGATAAAGATTTTCCAATGCAAAAGATGTCTCTGAGTTAGAGACAAAAGTTGTTTTGCTGTTATGATATTTTAATTATAATAAATAGTAATGTTATATTAATAGATTATGTAATTGTTTAAGTTAAAATGGAAGCTGCAAGCATTTTCCCCAGGTCTTAGCATCTGACTGCAACATCTACATACAGCGTGTATGTAGACCCCATGTTGGCAGCAGAAAGGATTTGGTGGAATTAAAAAAAATATGAAAAAGATACAGGAGGTGGAATTAACACTTTACATTTTGTAGTATATGCTAACCTCAAGGTATGCCTCTCATGGGATGTATAGCCTCAGTGAGGATTAATGGTGGTAATGGTCAATATGTGTCGTACTCAGCCTCAGCATTCCATAACATACACATTTCAGAACAACATCCCTATCCATACACAGCTGGCATCGCCCTGAACTGTGCGGACATGCACGACACTTAATGGGATCTCAGAGTTTTTTAATGCTGGCAGCTACGGTCGGCAACACAAGACTATTTGTCAGAGCCTCGCTGACAAGTCAGGAACCTTTGCCAACAGATCGTCCCTCCATGACGATGGACACATGCCAGACCACATTAAATGCCACATACTATTCATGGTGTCTGGAATCCTGGTGGAGGGTGCGGGTGATGATGGGTATGGTTGCTGTGCATCGAGCACAGCGGGCTGGGAGGCTTATCGGCAAAGTGCTTCCCTATAAGGTCATCTCTCCAACACAATGGGAGCAGATGAGGGATACTCCCCCTATACCAGCCCACACATACAGCCCAGCAACTACTGACTCCCAAAACTTCACACACAGTAGAGAGCAAACCCGCTGAGCTCTGCTGCTCTGACATCTGTAAGCCTTCCTCACCAAACTGTAAACTGGCATCATGCAGAGGGTCCGCTGTTATGACAAGGGCCAACAAATCCAGCAGCTACTGTATGCTGCATATTTTCAGCTAATGGCACACGTGGGAAAGTAAATCCCCTCTCTGAGAGTTTGTGTGGGCACATTTGCTTCCTGATTTGTAAATAAACATCGAAATAAAAAACCTGGGGAATAATTACCGATCACGGTAATTTAATGATCCAAGGATCATTCATAGCTATCAAAAGAAATCTTGGGTCTGACTGTCAGTAAGCGTCTTGGACATGTCAAGAGTTTGTTTTGGCAGAGCAACGCTGCTGCAAGCAAGTCTTTTATCACCCCCCAACAAGAACAGCCAAAGGACGACACAGACCAGCAGTCTGGACCGCGAAGACCGGCAGAGACAGCCGAGAGCAGCCCTTTGTACTCGATTGACATAGGATTTGAAGATGCTAATCCACAAATATAGACCCAAACATTAAATTATCTACTTTAGATATAAATCATAGAAATGTGTTCCAGAAAAAGACACACTGACAAAAACAATTACTCCACAATTGAATTCAAAAGCTTTAACGTTTACTAAGCGTGTGTCTGAGGCCGAGGAGTGATGAGGCGAGTAGGAGGAAGCTCTCAAACCCACATCAGCTCACAGCAGCTGCAGGCGGTTCTCCTCGTGGCTGAGGCATCCACAGAGGGCTCGTCTCTGTGTCCTCTACCTCCGCTCAGCAGCAGGCCGGCCGGCATCTGCGTCATCACAGCCCTCCTCTGCATGGCAGGGGTCACTTTGAAGCGTCAGAAAAATATTATTCGCAAATAAAGTGCGAGCTGAGCAGAGACTTCTGTCGAGGATCTTGACGGGATTTGGGAATCAGTCGCAGTCCGGTTCGGCATCCTGCTGAGCTGCATTTCTGCACGAGGATCAAGCTGCCTCTAGCAAAGCCTCCATGTAGATCAAGAGTTTTCAAATAAGAAGGCCTCTGATATGCAAGAGGAGGAAAATGTCTGACTCAGAGGTTTCTCTTCAAACCTGAGCTCGATTATTAAGCCTTTTAAGTTGTGCTCCAGTGGTGTCACATGT
>CAESWR010001535.1:55911-71165 GCA_903171835.1 Mullus surmuletus | reverse complement strand
CAGTGCCAGTATGTCTTTGTTTGTAAATGCAGTATTCCATATTCCATTTGTTATCCTGTTTAAATCTTGCACAGCACTATACATTGGGTACAGCATTATTGAGTATTTTTGCATACCTTTCTAATTTCTGCTGTGGAGAAGCTTGAAGTCTTCATCTGCTCACACTCCCTGTGATAGGTCTTGAATCCTTCCACCAGCTCCTCATACTGTGAACAGACAATATCATGTCCTTTACCTGGTGACATTTGTTTTATAGTGACTTAGCTTAGGTCATGTCCAGCACTGGCAAACCTGGTGGGAGGTGTCACTGATGACATCATCCTGCAGGAAATCTGCCGGCACATCCAGTTTAACCAGAAAGCGTGCCAAGTAAGCCCTCTTCTTCAGCTCGGGGACCCTCTGCAGCAGCCAGTGGAGGATGGGGTGGACCACTGGCTTGCTGCCTGTCACCAGACCCTGCCTGAAGCTGCTCCTGTTTGAATGTAGGGGGGGGGCAATGCCAGTGATGAAAACATCCAATACTTTTGTGTGAGAGTAACCCACTTCACTTCTCTTTGAGCACCATCACTTACACATCAGACATGTTGCCAGGAGGTTTGTACTTCAGCATCCCCAGCAAAGCACAAATCCTCTTCACGGTTTGCTCGGGCATCTCCTCACGGATGTCCAACGCTTGCTGAGGAATCAGGAGGCCAATGCAGGTTACTGAGAACATCTGGCTTTTTCCTTGTTGATTTCTCATCATTCAGAAGAGATTACACACTGATGTGGAGAACAGAACCTAGAGTGAAGCTCTCCTACCTTCGGGTCGATCTCAGCCAGGACGTCATTTAAAACTTGCAGCAGCTGCATCGGGTCGAGGGAGTCGAACGTGATGAGGTTGAAGTTTTTGGTGAAAGGCTCTTTGTTGAGCTGCTCAACGATGAATTTCAGCTGCTCGCTCATCTTGATCGATGCGCTGCTTTCCTCAATACGCCTCGGTTGTCTTCTTTGCCCGCCCGGCCTGCTGGACTTCTCCTTATAATCCGTAATTCCGGTGTGGATTGAGGAGCCAACTAGTACAAACAGTCTGGCGGGTTTTCCCGACTCGATGTGAGATCAATCGTTTGCATACTGCATCCACAACACGACTTATTTCCTACTAAACGTGTCGTCGGTCAATTAGTTAGTTAGCAAACGCAGCGACTCTGCTCGACAGCTCTTGTGCACAGTAGTTCCATGGAAACGCATCCGGGCTTTTGGCATGCGTCTCCTCCGCCGCCATGTTGCTCAGGGGTCAGAGCGCGCATAGAGCGATGATGGGGGTCTGACCGCCATAGAAAATGCCAGACTTGTGTGCTTGGTTTGGATGGTTCCGAGTGATCTGAACTTCACTGTAGTTCAGAGGGAAATGTTGTGTGTCGTCCTCTACATGTGTGATTGTATATTTGACTGGGGTATCTGTGTATGTAAAATCCTGAATGTTGGCGTCTGTTTCAGTATAGTGCTCGCTCCTTCCACTCATTATTCCCACCTGTTGGCTTTTGAAATAAAGGCACCGGCACATTAACGGCAATGCAACAAAGGTAGCAAACTTCTGTCCAACATCAAGCAACAGCAACCCTTTCATAGTGTGACAGAAAGATGACAGCTAGATAATAGAACTCATCAAAGTCACTTGATTATCCTTGCCTAGCAACGTATATCGGTAAGAACATTCTTGACACAGACTCATAAATGTAGGCCAGAACTTCAGTGTTTCTCTCCTGACTGAGCAATATTCACTTCAACAAAATCATCAAACAAGTCTTAAAAAAGGACTGACCATTTACAATGACATCAAGTTATACTTGACTCACAGTTATTGTTGCTTGATATTGGAGAAGCAGTCCTTGCATTATGACCATTGTTCAGAACTTGTCACTGCAACTTAACAGGGTTCCGACCTACTGTCGGGCTCCGGCCACTACCAGGGACGAAGCAAACCACCTGTGGTTGGCATCAACAAGATCGAGAACAAACACATCACATGAAGTAGACATTGTATTAAGTGGCTGTCTCTCATGAGGTCACCATTTACACAATGGTTTGAATCAAAGGAATATTTCTACTGCGCTTATTTCAAAGGCAGATCAACACCATTTGTTCATAAACTGTGAGATTAAAACGAAACGTGTAATGCTCATCTCGCTTGAAGTCTCACAACACGTTGCTTTCACTTGTCACCGTGTAGCTCTTGTAACAGGTACGATGATCACTTAATTATAGATAAATTAATTGCGAGGCACCATTCACACCGCTCAAGGCGCGCCCCCCTGACCAATATGGCAACCGTGTTGACGCATCTCGAGCCCGTCAACGGACATGGAGACGACGAAAGCGTTCCAGTCCAGGGGAGCAACCTGCCCGTGCGGGCCGCTCTTTACCGTGAAAACGCCAGTGACGGAACCGTTTTGGCGTTGTAACGTCTGAAAATTGCTGTTTAAGTAAATCGTTTTTAAACAACGACAACATACTTTCAGACTACGACTGTTCGACCGTGTGCAAACGAATGACGAAAACGTCTATGGGTCTTTGAACGCACCATCGTTTCAGTCGGAACTTTCCTGCCATCAGATGGCGATGTTTCCACTTTATAAAATACAATATAGATGTGTTTCCATGCTGCAAACCCTCAGCTGCGACAAACACAATCAACTTCGGTTCGATTAGGCGGAGTTTTCCGATAAAACGATCAATAGTTTTTCAATAGGGTGCATCGGGACTTCAATGATGATGAGGACGACGAGGGGCTGAGTCACAAACATTAGAATATCCGCTCTTAGGTATCCACCTCGACTGCTGAAGCCCCCAAAGCAACGCCTGTGTTTCTAGCTTTACCCCGTGAACTTCGATCTTAAGGAAGAAACGTTATTCTTGGACGAATCATCGTCCTGCCTTGTCTGTGTAATCCCAAATCACAGCCACGAAGCCCCGCCCCCTCCCGCTGCAAGTGACGGGGAGCCAAAACACCAGAGAGCTGCGAGTCAGTCAAACCAGAGACAGGCAGGCAGGCAGGCAGGCAGGCAGGCGATCTCCAGAGAATAGTCGAGCAGAGGTGGAGAACAACCGCGACAAGAAGGATAACCTCGCATTTGGGGGGGGACTTGGCACAGAGGAATTAAGGGATTTGTGGAGTGGCTTTTGAGTTTTGTGTTTGTGAGTATAGCCTGAACTAGACAGGTCTTCTTTCCTGTTGAGTGTATCCTTCCTTTAATCTGAAAAACGCGATTCAACCGCCTCCACAGCACCATGCGTTTCGGACATTTAACTTCAGCACATTCTGTAGAAGTGTATGTGTTGTTACTGCTTTGAATAGCTTTTTGTTGGAGCAGTAACAATGGTGGAACCAGTGGGGTTTGTGGAGGCATGGAGAGCTCAGTTCCCTGAGTCTGACCCCCCCTGCATGGAGCTGAACTCTTTAGGGGACATTGAGCAAGAGCTGGACAAATGCAAGACGTCTATCAGGCATTTGGAGAAGGAGGTAAACAAGGAGCGCTTTCGGATGATCTACCTGCAGACTCTGCTGGCTAAAGAGAGGAAGTCTTACGATGGGCAGCGATGGGGATTTAAACGGGCACCTCAGACAAGTGACGGAGCCTTGCCTCGCGGCCCGGACAATCAGAGATCCCACGTGGATGAAGCATCTGTGGAGGAACTGTACAGAGCACCTGGGAAAGGGGTGAGGTATAAACCATATCCAGAGGGGGAGATGGATGGAGCATCCCCGGCCAAACAGAAGGGTGGCGTGTCCCCTGTCCGCCAGGAGTCAGATATCCCTGATTTTCCAGTCGGCACGGGTTCAGTGGCAGCTCTGAGATCCAACTTTGAGCGCATTAGGAGAGCTAACTCCCACACAGCTGGCGATGGCCGAGGGTTGTCCGTGATGAGCGGTCCAGAAAAACCATTCTATGTAAACATGGAGTACCATTGTGATCGAGGCTTGGTCAAAGTCAATGACAGGGAGGTTTCGGATAAGATCAGCACTCTCGGCTCTCAGGCCATGCAGATGGAGCGTAAAAGGTCCCTGCATTCCCTTCCAGGAAACCTGTCAGCTGCCACTGGGGACATAAACAAATGTGTTCAGAGGGGCAGATCCACTGAGGGGAACTGCAATGGGTCATACGAAGACCCAGAGGTGAACCCACATGGTGTGGTACGTCCCACTGGGGGAAAGGTGGAGCGACAGCAAGCTGAGTGTCAGCCCTACACTAGTGTGTATGTCGGGGGGATGATGGCCGATGGGGACACTCGAGTCATCCACATTAGGGACCACAGCATAGAGGATGATAAACACCTCACGTGGCCACGGCGCTCCTACTCTCCTGGGAGCTTTGACGACGGTGGAGGTGGCTACACACCAGATTGCAGCTCCAATGAAAACTTAACATCCAGTGAGGAAGACTTCTCTTCAGGCCAGTCCAGCCATGTGTCTCCCAGTCCCACCACATATCAGATGTACAGGGAGAAAAGCCGCTCACCTTCCCAGCAGTCGTTTGACAGCAGTAGTCCGCCAACTCCTCTGTCTCAGAAGCACCTGAAGCAGCAGGTGATGGTGTCTGAGGCCTCCATCATTGCAGTACGTAAAACAGGCCAGATCTGGCAGAGTGACGGGAACTCAACTACATCCAGCAGGACGTCCCACGACAACAGTGTGCAAGGAGATCTCGGTAGGTCTGCAGCATACACTTACACTCCTTAAACATAAATGTGTGATTCAAGCACTCAGGTTTACACAGTGTCATTTATATCTGCATCAGTTTACTTGAGTTATTATTATTATTATTATTATTATTATTATTAACTGAACAAGGACCTTAATATTCTAGTCTTGTGGTCCTGGTTGTGTTTTATCCAAGTACACCGAATGCAAAGTAATAACAAGACATCTTGCAAGGTTTTTGGATTAATAATCATTGGCATGGTGTTTGCCTGGAATTTTTTATGACAATTGCCTTTGTGGTTCAAAAGTAGTACCTTGTAAAGCGGGCCTCAATAAGGGCCATAGCCAAACCTTGCCGTGGGTCTCAATGAGTTCATAGGGCCATGGTGATGGGGATGTAATGATGAAATTGTGAAAAGTGCGTTAAAGGCCTCCTTTATTCTGAAAGATAACAGGTCTTTTCCTCACTGACCTTGTTCCAGAATAAGCCAACAATGTGTAAAATGTACCTGCAATCTGTTTAATGAAGTCCTGATTGTGACCCAGTATGCCAAATCCACCCTAAATCCATCCCAAGTATTTCATTGGGCAGGAGCCAGGGTAGGTTATTAGCTTTATTATAGTTTTCCTGAGGTTTTCACTGGCTTAATTGATCTGAAGAACTGAAGTGTGGTGGCTTCAAGGGACAATTTGCTTAATAATTAACTTATTCTCTATTCACCCCAACGTGACACTGTTGAGCCCAGGTATCTGTGAATATTATCATTCATCCAGGTCATGGGAGCCAAAGTAGGTTGTTTGAGTAAACTGGAGTTGTTCTCTCCTATTGAAGATCTTTTCCCCTGTGCATTAGTACTGAATTTACTGAAAAGCTTTTCTGGAGGAAGAGCAAAACATCTTCAAAAAAAAAAATTAAACACCTGACTTGGCTTGTCCACAAGTGACAGTACAATGGAATAAATTGGTCACCGTATGGGATGACCTGAA
The DNA here is from genome assembly GCA_903171835.1 of Mullus surmuletus. NCBI lineage: Eukaryota > Metazoa > Chordata > Actinopteri > Syngnathiformes > Mullidae > Mullus > Mullus surmuletus. The sequence goes on along the minus strand of CAESWR010001535.1, from coordinate 65,497 downwards.
ATACATGTGTTTTGTGGACTCAACAGAGCATTGTGATGACTCGTTCATTTTGATGTTTAGGTGAACTGTCCCTTTTAATTGGAGGCTATTAAAAGTAAAGCTCCATATTAGGATCCACTTAACATACACAGATTAGCAACAGTGAGCCCATGGTGCTTCAACTCTGAGAGCAATGTTTTCTCTGCCCTTTGTAAGTAGGCCTGCCCTCTCCTCTTTGACCCTTTCTGCTCTTCGCCTGCTGAGTGCCGAGGCACTCTCGCAGAGATGCGCCGACAGAAACAGCGCCTGCCCCCAGGCCTCCGAGTCGCTCGGCCTTGTCCACCCTGAGTGTTTTCGTGTCAGCACACATCAATGTTGTTGTCCCTAGTGCCGAGTAATTAACTTAAAGGGGTTTGTCTAGCGTGATAAATTTAGGGAGGCTCTTTGTCGTGGGAGGCTGTTAGAAAAAAGCCCTGACAACTCGCTAAAAAAAAAGAGGATCGAGGAGCTTAAAGTGTGTCACGCGGCTTCCAATCAAAACGCCTGCCATTGGTGTTTCCTGTTGTTAATGTGTGAACACAATAGGAGAATCAGTCGTCGCCAGAGAGTAATTGACATGTTAACAATACAACAATGTAAAGTGGGATAAGGAGACTGGTCAGGGCAACACGGTAGGGCCAAGGACAGGAGACATACGAGGACACATATAGTATTTCTCCTGATTTGTAAAACATCACAGTTGAAGCCAAATGTTCGGCAAAGAGGGATTGGGACACAGTGCATTTATTAGGATTGGATCTGAAAACTGCCCCCCCCTCAAAATAAAAAAAAAAACAGTGTTATCCACTGTGGGTCAGATTAAGCAGATGTGCAGAATAGAGTGTTGTTATATAAGGTGATCCAGTCCAAAGCTCTTTGACACAAAGCATGTGACGAACAAGCAGATAGACTGTGATATAATCAGCATGAAGTGTAAGCTAGCACGCTGCTCGGATGACTGAAACGTCCAAATCCATTCGATCTGGGTCGCTCTCCATCCACTATGCACACTCTATGCCGTTTGTCACTCACTGCTGCAAATATACCGTTGTGGCCTCTCCACAGTCTGCTAATTCTCCCATGCACAGCGGAGGGAAACGATCAAGAGCAAATACATCACACCAGATCAACTTTGCAGTGATATTAGATGGAAATGTAACTGTGACTGCAGAATGTATGACTCAAGTAGCAAACATGACGAAAACGATGTTCCACCTTGCTCATTTGATGCCTTATAATATGTATTTGCGTAAGAACCGTAGCTATTTGTTGCCGTGCCAATCTCATGTCAACATTTCTTGTACTTTTTCGTACCAGATGTCTGAGTGGGCATCTTGACGGATGGCTAGATCAATGGTAGACTACCCCTCAGATCATTTAGAGGAAGGGGAGGGCAACATGAAAGGCTCCATGTTATAGTTGAAGGAAACGATCATTCTTTCTAAAGTGAGATAAGTGGACCTTGTGGAAACACAAATGTGTCGCCACCTGAGCTCAGCTGGAGACACCTGACCATGGACCTGGGTGAGACCTCCAAAGCCCCAAAGCTCTGCGTCTTACATTTCCCATAGTCCACCACTTAGATAATTTGTCAGACTTTCTCAGTCTTTCTCTTGGTAGCACAAAGCTGTACCCAGAGTTTGTGACACTGTTTTTATATAGCTTATTTTTAGGCTCAACAACTCGGGTTACATCAGTATGACATCATCCAGGGTTGTTTTTCTTCGAAAATGATCCAACTCAAAATCTTTTTTCACGCCTTCTACTATGTCATCAAGAGTTTTCCTGGTTCTCATGGAGATGAAGATGATGAGATTGCGGTTCAACCTTGAGTTAACATTGCCGCTATATAAAACGGATATTTCCAAAATCAAAAAGTACCCTCACGCTCATTGCACCGTGTTTACACAGGCTGATTAGTTCTCCTCGTGACCTGTAATCATGCCTTCATGTGTAAACTTGATGGAGTTCCCCAGTCCGAGCTCGCCGGCCCGTTTGACACCTCCTGCTCGCTGTCACCACGAGGAGCCGCCTGCTGTACTGCCTTTGTCCCGAGGAGACACGGTGCTGATGTGAAGGCACAGCTGCTTGGTGTAGATCTTGCTTTGTGGATTACCAGGAGTCTGGATTTATTTTCTGATGTTGTAATAACATTACTGTGCACGTTGCTGGATTAAGCCCTGAGCCGGGGAGTTGCTTTGTGGCAACTTTTTTTTTACAATAAACCAGCCTTTGTTGTGGTCAGTGCCTCTCAGGGAGCAGGATTTTTTTTTGTTGATGTATTTTCATAAGGCATTGTGGCATTCACTAAAATCTATTCATTTGGCCCCGTGAAGCCAATTCAGTATCAGTGCTGTAAAGAGGCTTTGTGCTCCGGCTGGCTGAACATTGTGTAAGACAAAGCTTCATAAACCTCCCAGTGAAACACCGGCAGACTTTTGGTGGTTTTAACTACATTAATACTACAGCACTTCTGGTTTTGGTCTGTTTGTTTATATTCTGCTGTCATGGAATACATGAATGCTGCAGTGGTAGGACAACTGCTTCTGTTGTGTTTTTACGTTGTGCCAGTGGCTGGGAAAAATGACAGACCTGCAATTGCAAACGCCTACAAACACGTAGCGGCACTGCACGGTTGCATCATTTTATGTTAAGTTGCTGAAACGGTCAGACTAAAATTGATTCATCTCCAGGGGCTTTTTTCCTCCCCTGTGAACAGAAGAATGTGTGTTGTCTCCTGGTTTCTGGATATCTAGGCCAGTTGTGGAGCTGGGCTGTGAATAGAGCTGCTGATTAGCTGTGGGCCTTTAAGGAGGGCAAATCTGATGGGTCTATTTTGCCACAATTAATCATCATCATGACGCTGACAAGCCTGTGGCCAAAGCTATCTGTTGTGTCTGAAGGCGGCCCAGCGTGTGCGCTGTCTCACACTGAATGTATTACAGTAAGAGAGCAAAGAGGGGCCTGTCAGACCAAAGGGATCAAATAATGTTCCTTTTAGTACCATTCTAAGTCCTCCTTAAGGTCAAAATTGTCTTATGATGAGCCAGCCTCAGCCAGGATTTTCTGCAGGCAGACGGGTCTATCTGTGATGGGAGTGACATTAATAGAAAGTGTCTGTCTGAAAGGTGATGAAGTCTGTCTGAATGTCTTGGCCTCCGTCCAGAAGCTGGCACTGCTTGCTGCCTCAGCAGGACTCGAAAGGGGTCCACACCTCCAGCTAATTGCAGACTCATGAATATTTGAGGTCCCTGAAGGAAGCCCAGACAGGCCTATCATTGTACCTGAATACCGACATCTGAGGTGTCGTGGTTAAGGAAGTGAAAGAATGCAGCCTCTCCCTTTCCTAGAGTAAATGTCGCGGCGTGTACAAAGAGGAAGTGCCAGCAGCTCGCTCTCGCGGGCGGCCAAGCTCGCCTCTGCATGTGTGTGAGTCTGAGACACCTGTTCCTCTGTGCAGTGTGCTGGGCAGAGTGGTCAAAGCTGGCAGGCCGTCACCACGCCAGCCCAGGCAACAGCAGCTGCTCTCCGTGAAAAAATCCATGAATAGTCTTTTTGTTCCTCCCTATCTGAAAACAGAACAAAAACTCTTGTTTAGAAACTATGTAAGACTGTTCATGCTGGATGTTCCAATTAGCTCCTCCACTCGTACTCTAACATACACTTTCCCGTAGATGATAGAAAATGTTCGGCATGCTTATGAGCCGGCGGGCCTCCCCCGACTCAGTGATCCTCCCTCGTGCTTGGCCCCGGCCCCTCTGGTCCTGCAGTCCGGGCTCCCCGCCCCGGTCCCACTCAAAGGGCCCTCTGTGCTGCTGGCTGGCAGGCCAAGTGTTTATGGAATGTCTCAGCTGCTTGCGGGGTGTGGGGGGAAACGGCTAATGAAATGTTAAGTGTCGTATGAGTTGCCCTCTAGTACGACAGCCTGACCCGCCAAGCTTGTTGTGTCACTGGTCAGTGCAGTTTGCTTTGGACAAACATTCCCTGATGGAAAGCGAGGCTGCTCACTGGGAGAGAATGAAGAAATTAACGCGTTCAAAACAGAAGTGAGGGCAAACACTCCATTGCAAATCGACCCTTTAAAAGGGTCCTCTTAAACACAACACTGAAATAAGACACTAAAAAATTGTTTTGGTTTGTCTGTGCTGTCTATTTGCTTTTTCTGATAGAAACAAATAATAAGCGAATGAGTGAATGGTGCAGAATCTAATCTTTCAGCTCTTCCTGCCTTTATCTTTGAATGATCACTCATTTAACCACAACATGGCAAATATGAGTTAAACCAACATCTACCTGAACCCTCCTCTTATTATATTAGCAGTGAAGACCACGCTGAGATAGCGGATCGCATCAACATGACATCATCACTGTCTCAGACACCAGGTTGTCTGGGTTTTCTGTGCATCATAAAATGGAGTTTCCGTCAGATCCACTCAAACTGTGGCATTCATAAGCCAATTTAATTTCCATGCATCAAAAACTGGTGATATGAGATGATATGAATGCAGACGTGCAGCAAGTTGCCAGGCAGACTTTGAGGTGCGACCGAGCCAATCGCACACCAGCACATCAGGTGAGGTGGCCTGTTCGAATATTTAATCCTCTTCAGACATACAAATTAATATTTCATCAGACCTGGAGGTCACAGATGTCCTGCGTGTCGCCGGTTGTTCATCATCTGCCCATAATAGTCAGTGTCAGCAGTAATGAATACGTTCAGTGGAGAAACCAACGACGGAATGGATCCAACGGGCCAGTATGAGCAGAATAATGAAACTAAATAAGTAGTCAGTGTATCAGTGTATTTGTATGTATGTGTGCCACCTTGTACAGGGAGTGTATTTCCACAGACTGGAGCAGTTATTGGGTTTGATTATCTCCACTATGAAACACATTACAAGCAGTTGTCTGACCACCACAAGCTATTTTGACACACACTGATTAGTAGGTGTGCCGGGCCGGGCGGCCCACCTCTGACCAGCACCGTTCAGTGACGGGCACTAATTTTAGGGCTGGCCCACAACACATGAGAGGCGAGCGCTGGTGGGCCTCAGTGCTTCCACTTGCCCTGTGGTTTCCGAGGGCCTCCCGCTCCAACCTTCAGGCGACCGATGCGATGACGACAACTTGTTTGCTAACATTTTTTTATATAGTTTGCCAAAACACACAGAGGGTTTCCACGCTGGCCATAGCAGATGCCTCAGATGTTGCACTGAGGTTTAAGAGGAGCTCTGGCTGCAATATACTATCAAATACTGAGTTTATAGATCATATCCTGGCTTTTCTATTCAAGATACCATGAGGTATATGGTATCATGAGTGAAAGTTCATCAGCATTTGAATTTATTTTTATTTCAAGCCCATTGGTGATAATACCCACCTCATCAAGCTTTATATTCACATCACAATTGCAAATAGTCTGCTTTGGTTTCTGAACGAAAAGTTGCAAAACCAATGGTATTCTCTGCCAAACAATAATGGTGAACACACACTCGATACAGCTAGCATGTCACATATACTCTCTCCGCTTCATGGATGCGACCCAACATCCCAGTGAACCTGAGTCTTGGCCTGGCCGTGAGCATTCCGTGAGACTCATACAGGTCGCAGTGGTCATCTGTTGTGAGTCATAACTGAGCCACGCCCCTCAGGCCAAATGCGTCAAGTTCATCCTTGATGAGAATGCTCCATAATTAGCGAACCTCGTTCTGCAGCGTCTAAGGACCCCAACTCTTTAGGAAACAAGAGCCTGTGGACTCTCTGACGTATAATTCAACCTCTTTTTGCAACCCTGTTGTCAACCCCGTTGATCATTAGAAATAATGCAAATTTGGGTTGGAAGAGGAGCAGCTCATGTGGTTTGACAGGTACTGAGAGCCACTTCATGGACAAAGAGCTCTTCCTCACGCGTGGTGGGCTTCAAATAGGCTCTTGACAACATGGCATTCTCACCAAAGAATCAACTTGAAGTGTCTTACAGATAAACATATCTTCATTTTTTTCCACTTGCCGTGAGGTGTGGAGAACTCCAAGGGTCACCACATCCCACATGTGAGAAGCATTCCCACCTCTCCAGTTTTCCCCTGCCTGCCACCACTGTTTCCCTGGTGACCAAGCAGCCTGGAGCTTCCAGTTTACCGGAGCCATGAAGTGATGCCGAGCTTTTGACAACATCTCTCATTGTTTGTTTTTTTTTAAATCCGCTTCTTTTGCCAAAGGCATAACTTTCCTCTGGGGATCCGTACAACCATTAGAGGGGCGACAAAAAGCCTGTCATCCATCGCGCCTTTGTGCTAAATCAGAGACTCTTATATCTCAATGATGGCGCTTCCTGGACTAAATCGATCCACACGTTTGCCATATGGTGTTTATTTTTGGGGGGCTTTCAGTGCAAATTCAATCAGTTGGCTGGTTGTGATGCATGGTCAGTGTGCTCAGTGGGGAGGCAGTGAGTGGGCTCTAACATCCCCAGCTCTTTTTGGCCTAAATCTATGGACCTTTTTGCATTTATATTTAGAATTTTTTAACAGTATCTCTTTGTATGTGAGTTGCAGAATCTCTGCTTTTTCATTGTGGTTGCTCAAAAAAACAGCAGCCTCATGCGTTTTCCTATTAAATCTGCCGCTCTCGGGCAAAAAGGCTGCTTCGGGGCCCGTGTCGCATGATGGCGGTGCTGTCATTTCCAAACCCGATACAAGCTCATATTCAAAGAGGAGCCCTGATGAAAGATTGATACTGTCTGAGGGTCTCCGGCGCACTGAGAGAAGACCACGTGATTGTTTCTGTGAGAGCAAATCTGTCTCGGCTGCACATCTGTCGTGTCCCGCCCTGTTTATGCCGGCCGTTCGTCTCCATGGATTAGGATTAAGGGTTTGAGTGTGAATCTGAATTGCTCTGTCATCAATCGCGTCCCCCCCCTTTCCCCCGCCATGTCATGCTCCTCTGAACATGGATGTTGTTTACATGCTGCGGGAAGGAAGAGTGTTTCATGTTGACTGATTATTCTCCAGATGTAGCCCGGAGAGCCAGGAGTTACTTGTTTGTCCTTATATATCCTTGTGTTCTATTTTTGGCTGGCCGGTGCTGGCGTGTGGGAAAGCAGCCCCCCGGATACAGCAAATATACTTTATGTTGTTACCGGACATTTGCAGAAATGTGATTCTGATCATTTTATGGTTTGTGCTCATCGGACATCAAATGCTTTCAAATTAAATTCTTGAAAAACACAGATTTACAGAGTTCAGGGACAGTCCAATGCAAAATCAGCTCTTCTCTGATCCACGGCGCCGCAGCTGGTGGGCTCAACACCCTTATGTAATGTCATTAGAACGTATTTATTACGGCTCTATTGCAGCGCTGAACCCGCTTTGAGCTGCTTTAGCTGGGCACAGGACAGGGATGACATGAGACGCCCGGATTGCTTCGCCATCCGTCCAGCTGAGGGATGTTTCGGAACGAGCTATCAGTTATTCTGCTACTGCCGGCGCGTCGACTCGTGAATTCACTGTACATTTAATGTCTTGAAATTTCAGCATGTGAAAGAGCAACATTGATACTCTTAAATAGAATAAATAGGCAAGAGCTCGCCAGTATTTCCCTTTTTTTGCACATCATGAATTTATCATTATTGACAGAAATGAAAAGGATAATAAAGGAAACATTAACAAAACAATCACGGACTCACACTCCCACAGTCTTACTGTGCTGTTAAAGAGGACCCGACAAAACATGGGTTTTGATTCATTTAAGTGTTATAGAACTAGATTTCTTCTTATAAATAGATAATGAACTTATCACCTCATCCAAAATGTTTATTCTATGTTTAGAAAAAAGATATATTATGTATACATTCTTTTGTAATTTGCTATATTGGCTTGGAAAATTCATTAGTGGGGTTGCTCTGCTGTTACACACACTTTCCATGTGAGTTTTGGATGCGGTCTGAGCTTGTGTGAACGCTGGCTGTGTTCAGGTTTATTTGTTCAGCCCCGTGATAAAGGTCACAAACGTTTTTTGTAGCCAGGACAAACAAAAAATAAAGTAGGGAAGAAGAAGAAGTGATTAGATTTGAATGGAAATGTAGTCATTCAATGATGGTGGAAAATCTCAGCTTCGGATTTAATTGGTTGCCAATACGGCAGCGTTGGTGACCGTAGACGTTTGCGTGTTTGCGGTGGGAGGAGGGTTGTGTTTGTGAGAGAGACGACCTTGTGCAGAAAGCCTGTTTCCGCACTGAAGCTGATGAATTAGTGAATTTTTCCGGACAGACCTGCCTGGACACTTCCTCAGTTTGGGTCCTTGTGATGGCCCTGACAACCCCTCCTGCTGAGGACACACTGTGATGTCCCCTCTCTCACGCTGCCGCAGCCGAGGACTCCCCCGCTTATAAACGCTCCAATAAAAGAATGGCTCAGTGTTTAAGAGGTCGTTTTAAATGCCGCTCCTGGCTTCTCCCTCTTGTTTCTAAGCCCCAACTGTTTCTTTTTCCAGTGGAAGGAGAAGTTTAGTGACTCCGCAGCCACTTGCCAGGGAGAGGATGTGTTATTCATGCGGTGGCAGTGCTGATGTATAATCTCACTGGAACACAGAGTGGCCTTTCACACAGACTTCCCCTGTGCTCTGAAGCCTCCTCGTCTGCGCTCGTCTCTTTCTGGAGGTGTCGACACAGCTCTGCGCCTCGCCGTGTTTGTTTGAGTCCTTTGTCGCGGCCTCTGTGGATGTCATCCTGTCAGTCTGCCCGTCCTCCCGGCCTCTCCAGGGTGACTCAGCCCTCCTCCCCCGGGTTTCCGGAATCCTCTCTTTCCTGTTTTCCAGCCGAGTGCGACCCGTGTTTGTTGGCTTCTTTACGTACCTGTCTCCACCTCATTAGGCGTCTCTGTCTCCTTTTTTTTATTGCAGCTGCTGAAATCACTGCTTTGCATCTGCCCGCTGTCACATGTGTGACACCGATAATGATGATAATAATCCTGGTGAGTCAGGGGCGGCTGGCTGTTATTACAGGCTGTGGAACCTGTTGAGCCTCATGTGCAGAGTGTCCCAAATGTTTGAAATCACAGAGCACAACGTATATTTCTGACTCGTCGCACTTTGTCTTGTTTGTCTTGCACGTGTCCATTGTCAGGGTGGTGTAAAACACGAAGGTTTCGGGTCACACGGTCGTGGACGTCAGAGATGTTTTCATGCTTATTTCATCGACCAAAAGAATACACAAGACAGGCTGTGTGTGTGTGTGTGTGTGTGTGTGTGTGTGTGTGTGTGTGTGTGTGTGCCCAGGCTTATCCTTTCGCCTGGCACTGGCTCTTAGTGGCTGGCATGGCCCGCACGGTAGATTTGTGTTGGTTGCGGATTTACCAAGGTCACAAGTTTATCTGAAGATAAATGGCAGGAAAAGATAGCATTTTGTCTTGAGAAAACCAAAATCTTTCTTCCACAATAGCCAGCAGAAAGAGGAGAAAAACCTTTTCTTTGCCTTCAAATTCCATTTTAATGTCAAATCGATTTTCATTTACCATGCAAAGTGATGGATGCCAGCCAGTATGAATGTTAGAACGGGTTTCACCATCCTTTT
>CAESWR010001535.1:18309-33793 GCA_903171835.1 Mullus surmuletus | reverse complement strand
CAGTGATTCCTAGAAGTGGAGGAGTGTGTGCAGAATGACATATGAGCGCCTGGATGCAGGAAACACAAAGTGTACTTGAATAAAGTGCAGTTTTGTTTTGTTTAGATATCAGGAAGAATCGGGAAACACAAGAGCACGTATTCAGATTTCACATTCTCAGTTTGCATCAGATATTTAAATATTCGCGCTTTTTTAGCCAAGATTCCAGTGAGTGCCGCAGTCAATGAATTGTTTAAAGATTTGTGCTTGTTCACCAGTATTTGGACGGCCTCTCACAGTGCTTCTATTTAAAGTCTGATTTACTGCTGATATGTGATTATGCTTATTTCCATATCCAAACAACAAACTTCTCCTCAGGAAAAAACAACAGACAGCTGACTGAGATGGATTGTTGTGGGTTTTCCTGTGTACAATAAATCACGTGGGCTCACTCTTTCCCTTTAATGGCCTTACTGCAAAACGACATCCAAGTCTGTGCTAAAGTACTTAGTCTTTGTCTCCAGCTGTGTCCCAAATAAGTTTTTCTTGCTATGATGGCATCAAGTCAGGTTCTCCTCAGACCTGGACTCAACCAACAATGGCGAGTCAAACCTCCTCTTGTTTTTATGGAAACTTATTTGTTCACAGTTGGTTTTGAGACCCGGCCCATCGCCAAATGAACAGTTTATTGGAGAAAGTGCAACTCCGACTTGCTGACATGCATATCTTATTAGCCGTCTTTCAAGTATTTTAAACAGAGTCATGCCACGAGTACCTCTTGAGCAAACATAGCACTAAATGATTTCATGGCGCTGCAAGATTAAATGCAGTGCATCAGGCCCGTTGCCCAGTAACGCTGAACTCACATTTTTCACCTCAGAAAGTGTTACGGCAGCTATGTTAGTTTGAGCTTTTTCTTTGATCCGGTGAGGAATCTTCTACCCTATTATAGTTCTGTTGATGGGTCGGCTCAGTGTTGGGAAAAATCCCTTTTTTGCCCATCTTTGTCCGTGCTGAGATGCTGGACCAACATTCCTGCACCAAATGAACATATACCAACGGCCGCAGCCACCCACCTCGAGTCAAAGCAAGTCTTTTCTCAGTGTCAACTCACAGCTGAGTGAAACTCCCCCAGAGCTTTGAGGCTACATGCACCGGACTTTCACAACCATGGGAGCCACCTAGTGGAAGTTTGCATTTTGAAAGCTGGATCCGGGTGTTTATTGTACATTCCTGTATCCAGGCTGATCTTCTACAGCTGCTTTTACCAGCTGCAGTGGGACGGCTGGAGTGCTAAATGTGCTCTTAGGTTTACGGCTTCTTGAACACCAACTACACAGGATAACTAACATAACACAAAGGCAGGCGAGGGTAGGAAAGGATTTTCTTGAAGTGTTAAGGCGTTCAACACGCTCTCAGCATTTTCTCGTTCTGTTTGGGGAATAGCCTCTGTGGAAAAAATTCCCCTCCCATGGAAAACTGGAGCCATCACTCTGTGCGCTGACATACATTACCTCTCTCCTCCCTCCCGTGTGTGCAGATCGAGCTGTAAATGCATCGACATCAGAGAGCTCAGTATGAAGAAGTCGGTGCGGCCAGCGGTGAGTAAGGTGAGCGGGGATCGGGGGAGGGCCGAGGCCACGGCGAGCACCGGGAAGACCGCCACCAAGACCAACAGCACTGCAGCTCTGTCTAAGGTAGGACCCCTCACATGGCCCCGGTCCAGCAGCTGCATGCCCTGCATAATCACATCTTAATGTCTCTGCATAAAAAAGGCCTTGCACAAGGATATAGTGTTTGCAAGTCAGGAGCACCTGGTTAAAATTCTGTTACATCTGGCACAAAGTCGGACTTTCTCCATCAGAAATGGCTGAATTGGTGGTTAAAGGTCAAGTTCTCTGTGTGAAAACAATTTATACAGACAGTGTTGAACATGTTTACCCCCCCCCTTAAAAAAAGAAATTGTGTAATTAAGTTCCGAATATTGTTGAAAATTAAGGGAAGTGTGAAGCAACAGTCATACATTTAAACATTTGTCCTTTGTCTTCTATTTCATCTTTTTGCAACATTTGAGGCTTTGAGTCTTGATTCAAAACAATATTCATAATAATAATTCAATAATTCATAATAGTCAGTATTGGCAGAAGCTTACAGAATCTTACACTGAATCTCCTTATCTTTTTCCCTATTGTCACATTGCTTGGCCTTTCTGAGCAGATCTGGATAGTTTGCCTGATGTGTATATGTTTTAGGATTTTGTGAGTAAATTTGTCAAACGCTTTTAGGTGAAAAGCAACGATGACCTTTTAGCAGCGATGGCCGGAGGGAATCCTGCACCGAGCAGTGCCGTCGCTAAAACCAAGAGAACTGCCTCCATCGGGACGAATGCTAGCAGCCTTGACAGCAAGCAGAAGGCAACATCAGGTACTCTTGAAGTTTATGGCACTTCACTTAATTCTTCTTGGTTTTTTGGGGGGAGAAATGTAAAATGTACTTCTTTTTCCTGTGACTTACTTAGGTACTTCAACAAAGCGTACGACATCCTCAACTTCAAAAGAGCCAACCTCATCACGAGACCGTCTTAGGACGTCTCGGACATCAGCCAATAAGAAGCAGTCTGTTTCAGGGAACGCAGCAGGCGATGCAGCCTCGGGGAAGCGCTCTCGCAACCAGATACTGGCAGAGTCTGACGGACGCATGAGCAAGTCTAAATCAGACGGCCAGATTAGTGATAAGGTGGCTCTTGAAGTCAAAGTCAAAGATCTGCTGGGTTTGGCGAAGAGCAAAGATGTGGAGATCCTGCAGCTTCGCAGCGAGCTGAGGGACATGAGGGCCCAGCTCGGCCTGGGCGGGAAGGAGGCGCCGCCGCAGGAGGAGGCCGACGAGGAGAAGCCCCAGGTCTCCGCCATCACAGCAGCTGACGTTGAGTCCACTCTGCTTCTCCTACAAGAGCAAAACCAGGCCATCAGAGAGGAGCTCAACCTGCTCAAGAGCGAGAATCGCATGCTGAAGGACCGGCTCAATGCACTGGGCTTCTCCCTGGAGCAGCGGCTGGACGGCTCCGACAAACTCTTCAGCTATGCCTCCCTGAGCCCGGACCTGGTGGCCGGCAGCGGGCAGAGCGACGGCGGCGGCACGGGCACTCTTACCTCCTCGGTGGAAGGTTCTGCACCTGGCTCGCTGGAGGACCTTCTCACGGGACATCAGCACGGAGGCTCGGCAGACAACCTGGACAGCGAGTCCAGTGAAGTCTACCAGGCTCTGACCTCCAGCGACGACGCTCTCGACGCCCCCTCTGGAGCCTCCTCGTCATCCGAGTCGGAATGCGCGCCCAGCAGAGAGCGCTCGCGGAGGGGCAGCAGCGGCAACGCCAGCGAGGTATCGGTGGCCTGTCTGACTGAGCGCATCCATCAGATGGAGGAGAACCAGCACAGCACCGCTGAGGAGCTTCAGGCCACCCTGCAGGAGCTGGCCGACCTGCAGCAAATCACCCAGGAGCTGAACGGGGAGAATGAGCGGCTCGGCGAGGAGAAGGTCATTCTCATGGACTCCTTGTGCCAGCAGAGTGACAAGCTGGAGCTCTACGGCCGCCAAATTGAGTATTTGCGCTCTCTGTTGGACGAGCATCATATCTCATACGTGCTAGAGGAAGACATCAAGAGTGGTCGCTACATGGAGCTGGAGCAGCGTTACGCCGACCTGGCAGATAACGCCCGCTTCGAGAGAGAGCAGCTACTCGGGGTGCAGCAGCACCTGTCCAACACACTGAAGATGGCCGAGCAGGACAACGCCGAGGCCCAAGAGATGATCGGTGCGCTGAAAGAGAGGAACCACCAGATGGAGCGCATCGTGGACTCTGAGAGACAGGATCAGGCAGCCATGGCGGTCGCGCTTGATGAGTACAAAGCGGCGGTGAGCAGCGACCAGGCCGAGCTGAGCCGCTGCAGGGCCCAGCTGGACCAGGAGCGGCAAAGGGTCGCCGAGCTGTACTCGCTCCATACCGCAGGAGACAAAAATGACATTTGCCAGCTGCTGGAGGGAGCGCGGCTGGGGAAGGAGGAAGCCGAGACGAAGGCGGCAAAGATGCAGAAAGAGCTGGAACAAGCCCGCAATGAACTGACGCGCCTGCAAGAGACTTTCAGTAAGGTTAGTGTAACATGGGAAACGTGAAGTAATACAAAGGACACAAAAACCCTGATAGAATTTCAAGAAGAAGCTTCAGTTTTCGCTCTGCAGGCATCACAAATTCAGTGATCACTTGTTTCGCCAGAACAAGCATGTGAATAGTTTTCCCCATGTGAAACGTGACTTAGGTCAAGCTATCACCTCCACACATTTTAGGAACTGAATGGAAGCAGCAAACCAGCCCAGTGCTGTAGTCTCCCATTTATTTGTGCACCGAAATGTGAAGTAGTGATACATTTTCTTATTTGATGATTTAATTGATCAAAAGTCTTCTTGTCAGGTAACATTTAACAGTTCATACATGCATCCTGTCTTATAATGTTGATTCTAATATAAGCCCGGTGAAGCTTTCTTGCACATTAGTCAGTTAATTATCTTATGGCTGTTAATAATCAAATGAAGGATGACCCTCTTCCTGTGTGTGCAGCTCGACAGGGAATACAGAGACTTCCAGGAGCAGGTGCAGCAGCAGATGGCCGAGCGGGAGCGAGCGCTGGAGAAGCAGCGTGTGGACCTGCAGGAGAAGGAGACGGAGATCGCCGACATGAAGGAAACCATCTTTGAGCTTGAGGACGAGGTGGAACAACACCGAGCTCTCAAGCTGCACGACAACCTCATCATTACAGACCTCGAGAGTGAGATGAATGGACACGTGTCTCCTCAACCTCTATGAATTTTTGGCTTTAAAATACAATCAATATAATCTCAACATCTGATCATGTCTTGCAAAGTTCTGCCATTTGGTCAAACCTCCACCAACTAGCAAACTTGGTTAAATTTAGATACTTTGATGCAATAATGCAAATACATCCTGTTTCAGACTCTGTCAAGAAGCTGCAGGACCAGAAACACGATATGGAGAGAGAGATAAAGATACTTCACCGCAGACTGAGGGTACGTGGCGAGTCAGAGGCACACCAGCCTGTAAAAAAACAGGATATTGACAGAGCCATGAGAATGAAGGCTCATCAAACACCAAAACACCACCCCGCCGTTTATGGTGCTATTTATTTAGATCTTACAATATTGGGCAAACATCATGTTGGAAACAGTTGCCCTCTGTTGCCCTGGTGACAATGTAAACAAGAATACAAATATGCTGTTGACCTCAAAACGGAAAAAGCACCCAAATGTTCTTATCAGAGCTGGTTAATATTAGTAATAATGTTATTGATAACACTCATTTATCACATTGTAATCAGTATCATGGTGGTGAGTGGTCAGTGGTAATGAAAATATTTTTAGGCTCCCAGAGTCGCAGCAAAATGTTTATAATGTATTTTTGTACAGATATATGGTAAGCTACAGTGATCTGCAAATACTTAATTGCTACTTTGATACTTAAGTGAAAAATATTTTACTTAATATGGATTTCTCTGATCAGATTTCTTGTTTTGTCAAATTGTGATCACAGACTAATAGTCTGTGTAATAGTCTGATTTCACTATCTATTAGTCTGTGATCACAATTTGACAAAACAAGCAACCAGTTTTTATCAGAGTTATCCGAGCGGCTGGTATGAATCAGGGAAACCAACCAATCATTTATTATTTTATGCAGTCGCAGTAGTTTCAAAATAAAAGCGTTACAGGGTGTAGGTGTATGATGCTCACCCGTGGAATGTTGTTTTGTATCAATCAATATGAAAATTCAAATTTTGAGGATTAATATTTGTGTTTAATGGTGGTTTATTTCAGTGTTGGAGGTTTCTGTTTCCTCTAACAGTCTGATTCTTCACTCATCAAATGTATACTTACCATAGCAAGATGCTGTTAAGCTTTGATAAACATACACACAGTGGAGCATAAAAGAAACATAGCTTACATGGCTGTAATAAATATCGGTGTTCTGTTTACAGCTTAGTCCTGGGGCTGCAGTGACGAGAGGAATTAATTAATCCTGTTTAAATGATTTAATTTATTGTTTAGAGCAAATGATGTTAAATTCTAAGTTGTCCCGCCATGTGTGCATGTGCGTGTGTGCAGGAGGAGTCGATGGAGTGGCGTCAGTTCCAGGCTGATCTGCAGACGGCTGTTGTCATTGCTAATGACATCAAGTCGGAAGCGCAGGAGGAGATTGGAGATCTGCGGCGCCGGCTGCAGGAATCCCAGGAGAAGAACGAAAAACTGAGCAAGGAGTTGGACGAGGTCAAGAGCCGCAAGTAAGACCCTCAGAGAGACGCTTGGAAGGAGTCCAGTGGTCACGCTGACATCTAATGTTTCTAAACACAATTAGGGAAGATTTAGCTTTGCTTATTTGGTTAAGATTGTCAGTAACGGAGTGTGTTCATCTGTCCATGGGTCCCAAGTTGACTGTTGCCTAAAAGGTCCAAATACCAAATGATGAGTAACAATTTCCTTAGCTACCGCTATTTCACAATAATTCTTGGTAAAATAGGAGTTGACCCTCTTATTCTGAAAACGTGTGGTTGAATGAACCTGGGTCCCAAACGTGGGATACAATTCGTCGAAAGACAGAGCATTAATTATTTCAAAATCTCTGCTCACACTGAGAGGAAATGTTTTCCAGGCAGGAGGAGGAGAGAGGCCGAGTGTATAACTACATGAACGCCGTGGAGAGGGACCTGGCTGCACTCAGACAGGGGATGGGTCTCAGCCGGCGCTCCTCCACCTCCTCAGAACCCTCGCCCACCGTCAAAACACTCATCAAGAGCTTTGACAGCGCCTCACAAGGTACTCCACCGTCAGGATCGTTTGAAGAAGAATCTGCCTCGAGCGCACTTTCTTTGCAGATGTTTGCCTGTTGTGAACTTTGCGTCACCCATCCCTTTCCTCTTTACACAGCTCCGCCTCCCACCAGTGCCACTGTGGCTCCCACAGCTTCTGCTGCTCCACTCCCACGCACCCCTCTCAGCCCCAGTCCCATGAAGACGCCTCCTGCAGCTGCTGTTTCACCCATACAGGTACACAAGGAGATCCTGTGTATGCCTAAATTTAAAGGTGCTCTATCCAGGATATTTGGCATCAATATAGCATTTGCCATCTAGGTATGGGGGAGTCATGGCGTCCTGAGCTGACTGCAGTCCCTTCATCTTTGTGGTGTCAGAGCTTACGTGTTCATTGTTTTGCTGGGCGCCCTTGCAGCATCCGCATCTTACTGCATGGGAACCTCTCCCCTCAAACTACACGTTCCACTACCAAAGAAGTTCTGATGAAGATGCTGAGGACTGCTACTACTACTACTAATAATAATAATGATAATGATAATAAATGTTATTTATATAGCGCTTTCAAGTGTACTCAAAGACACTTAACCATCGTCTAAAAATAAATAAACAAGATTAGAGTCAACATTGGTTTGGCAGGGAGAGCCCAACCAGCTGCTCAGGCTAACGCGAAGGCAAAACGTAAAGTGAGTGGAGCATCGTGGCCCAAGCAAAGGAGATGTGCCCCTTTGTTTATGTCTGAAATACTGGTACATACTCATATGACATCCAGTAGTAAAAATCAGATCATAGTTAGACTCTTTTAACAGGTGTGAGTCGGTGAGGATGTTTCTGCAACATATTTTGTATCTGTGATAAACCAAGTGACTTGTTGTGGCACTTTACAGGATTTGGAGAATATATATCAGGGAAATGTGGTTATTTTGCCTCTTTAATGTTGCAGGAAATAATGGAATGGTTGCTCATCTGATTATTGCAAAGAATTCTTCATTAGAATAAGTTAACTTTCTCTGCTCCTCAGGCCTCTTCAATACTACAGGAACACTTAGATCCCACTCCCCCTATTCTGCAATAGCAAACGTTGTCAGTGTTTTGCATTTGACAGTTTTTGTTTCATCTAACTGACAGATATGGTTTATCTCTTTTTGCCCTTTCAGAGACACTCCATCAGTGGGTCCATGTCAGCAGCGAAGCAGCTCTCCTCCCTGAGTGACAAGAGGAGCAGCTACACAGACATCACCATGCCCTGTAAGCTCTCAGATACCCCTGAAGGATTCACTGTGTGGTTAAGATCCGTCACTTCCAAACTTTTCTTTGTAAAAGCTGAGTAATGCCTATTTAAAGTGTGCATGGCGTGACGTGGACGATAAGCGGTAGTACTGAGCCACCACACTCACCAGAAAATGAATTCAAGTGTTTCATGTGAACGTGCACGCTTGACCATCGTCTCGGATGTTCCGTTTATTTTCCTCTGATTTATTGTTTTCTTTCGGAGTGAGTCGGCCGCCTGCTCTGGTCTTCCCTGAACTCGGAGGGTCTGGAATGTGGCTCTTGACTGACCCCCTCCACACACACACACACACACACACACACACACACACACACACACACACACAGACACACACANNNNCACACACACACACACACACACACACACACACACACACACACACACACGTTGCATCTGATTTCAGAGGAAGTCTCTCATGGAAACACTTGAGATGTATGTGGTGTAAATAGTGTGATGTATCCACAGCTGAGCACCTTCTCAGGGGAGCCTCGGCCAACCGCCCCCCGTCCGCCCTCCAGAGGGTCTCCAACATGGACTCTACCAAGTCAATATCAGGTCAGTTATTGTGTATGAATTAGAAAAATTTACAGAGCCACCACGGAGACTTCCAAGTAATCGGTATGGGTTTCTGCCGGCCTGATCAGTGTCCCGCCGCAGCAGTGAAGAGATAAAGAGAGACATGTCGGCTCCAGATGGGGGGTCCTCAGCCTCCCTGATGGCCATGAGTGCCGCCTCCTCTCCGCTCTCCCTTTCTTCCTCTTCCCCCACGGCCTCCATCACTCCAACAGCACGCAGCCGCCTCAGGTATTGCACCTGAAAGCACTGACACACCTTTAGTGTCTTGCTGCCCGTGTGACATCACTCCTCCGTACTATAATGGCGATTGATCCTCTGAGAAAACAAACGGTGACGCTCATGGCGCCTCCCCGGCGCACTAAGACAACATTTGGAACGTCACTGCATTTATGATTCTTTGACTGTTTGCTGATGTGCCTGTTTTGCGTGTCCACTCAAGAGAGGAGAGAAAGGATCCGCTGTCGGCGCTCGCCAGAGAATACGGCGGCTCCAAGAGAAATGCGTTGTTAAAGTGGTGTCAGAAGAAAACGGAGGGTTACCAGGTAGGTTCACGTCTGCAAGAACTTTTCAAACCATAAGAACTGGGAGCAGGAGCTGTAATAACCAAACAAATGTCAGACTAGTAATAAAAGAAAACAGAAGCACACGCAGGTGGAACATTGTCCACTTCAATTGTTACACGAAGTCTTAATTCTGATATTTATGTTGCTCAAGTTGCCTTAAGTTTACTGTAAAAGTTGAGATTTTTAAATAGCAAATAACTTAACTTTATTTCATCAGAAAATACTCGATAATTCCCTCTTAAACCCACTTTCAATCCCAACTTGAGTGCACAAACTTGTAAATGAAAACAGTCAGACTTATACTACTTATATTTCTCATCAACGAAGGAATCACTTGGCTTTGTTGATGAGTAGTTGCATGAAATTAAATGAAAATGTTCTGACTGAATAGATGTTTTAATGCTCAAAGTTGCTGTTGGCCATCTATTGATAACCAGTAATCTCATTGCAACAGATGTAACTGAGATCAGGAAGGCAACGGACACAATGATTGATCTTCAGTAGATGGATATCTTATTATTGTTTATTGCATCCGGAGATAAATGGGCAGATGTTTGTAAGTCACAGCATCAAGGAACATGACTCGGCCCACTCAATTTTCCTACCTTGTGCCTGAGGATCTAGTCTCCATGATCTGTTAAGTTAATGTTAGAGATCTCCACTGGGATGTGCATGTGTGGGCTGACCCGGCCTTGGCGGTCTCCCTAATGGACCTTTTTGCTACGTAAACATGTGTGCAGATATAATGCAAGTCTATGTGTTGACCCAGAAAAGACTCAACAGGTGTCTATAAGGTCTCTAACTGTTTGAGGTGATGTTTGCGCCTTTTGTGTTGATGGAGGTCATGGTTGCCATGGAAGCCGAGGCCTTTTCCAGGAAGTGCGCAACATTTAGCACATCATACGACTTAATGGCCTCACAAAAACACACCCTACTATCAGACAAAAGTTATATTTAACTGTTGACCCTGCGAGTAAAGGCTGTCTCCAACCGTGCAGTGAAAAATATGATTGTCAAGAATTGTTTGATTTGAAAGGTCAGGTGACAGTTGTTGGAAAACATGATTGTATTAGATGAGGCATAGTAATATTGAAACTTCTCTTCACCGTCCTTAGCTCAAGCATGACTAAATCTAAACAATGGAGAAATTGTAACAGAAGATGTTAGAAAGCATAAATGGTTAATAATCATGACACTGGATAAAATGTGGCAGGCTCTATGTTCGGCACTGGCCCAGAAATTGGTTTTCCATTGATTGCTAGACAGTAAATGTCCTGCCAGATGAGATCAGAGTGTAAACGATATGTTGCCATGTGTTTCAGAACATCGATATCACCAATTTCAGCAGTAGCTGGAACGACGGCCTGGCATTCTGCGCTGTGCTCCACACTTACTTGCCTGCCCACATTCCCTATCAGGAGCTGACCAGCCAGGACAAGGTAAGTTTGGCAAAGGGGTGTGAGGGTACCATGCTAAGATCACCACATTTCAACTGTCCTCTCACTCTGGCGCTCTTTTATTCCTCAGAGGAGAAACTTCACTCTAGCTTTCCAAGCTGCAGAAAGCGTCGGCATCAAATGCACTTTGGTAAGCTTTGCACTGATTTAATCCATGGCGACCAACACAGTCTGACTGAGTTGGCTGTTTTTGCTTCCTTATAAACTGTTTGCTTCTCTATAGCCTTGCCTTCATGCATTGCCCCATTTCTCTGCACATTACCTCCTCGAGGTCAATGGAACAACGTGAAACTGTTGCATGGAATGTGTTGTAATCACATCTGTATGAAAACAAGTGTCGCTGGTCTTGAAAACATTTCTGAAAATCTGCAGAGTACATGTGAGATCAATAATAGTGTGTTTTTGAAAGATAAATAGATGAGTGGATATATGTGTATGTTAGATGGTTAGATAGTACTTAGATGATTACATATATGGTTAAAGACATAGGTGTTTATATAGATGGTTAGATATATAGTTAGGTCGTTACATAGGTTTTAGATTCGTAGTTGGGTGGTTAGATAGATGGTTAGAGACATAGGTATAGGTGGTTAGATACATAAATGGATGGTTACATAGATGGTTAGAGACATAGTTGGGTGGTTAGATACATAGTTAGGTTGTTCCATATAGCTGGTCAGAGACATAGTTAGGTGGTTACGTAGATGGTTAGATAAATAGATGGCCAGCCACCCTCAGCCGAGCTTCTGCTCCAGGTTTCTTCGGTTAAAGGCAGTTGGGAATTCTTGGGCTTTTGTAAATCTACAGTTATTTAACAGTATCTTCCACACCTGCCTTATGTTTGAGTGCCGAGAGATAGCAGCTTGGTGTGATTTGTCACTATACAAATAAACTTGAACTGACTTAAATTGAATAGGGTCGGTAGGTGACTGCCCACCGTTGAGCTGTCATTCAGCTCCAGGTTTCCTCTGATCAAGGGAGTTTTTCCTGTTGCCAAGAGTTTACTCTTAGGGTCTAGGGCAGAGGTGGGCAAACTCAGGCACGGGGGCCACATGCGGCTCGATCAACTATTTAATCCGGCCGGCAGAGCCTTCACAATAATTTCTCCAAAAGTCAAAGTAAGAAGGTTGTCAGCTTGATTGGTGAGAAAAAGGGTCAGACCCCCCCCTTCACCTAGCATGCTAACATGTGCTCTCAAGAAGGTGGGGCCAAACATCATTTGGAGCTTCATCATCCATCTCGAGTTGAACCAATTTACAGGCTTTTCAAAATATTTTTTCTCTGTCAATCGTCCATCAAGTATGATTTTTAGCTAACCTCCAATCCTCCTTTGGGGGTCAGTTTCCCGCACCACCTGGCCGGCGCGTTTATCTAGATCTAAAACCCATTGTGGCCCTTCAGACAAAATAATTGCCACCCTTGGTCTAGGGTCTCAGTAACTATTTAAGGGTGTGGTCTAGACCTGCTCTCTACGCCTAGAAATAACTTATAAAATGGCACTACACAAATAAACTCGAACTTTAGATGTAGAATTTACTTTAGAAAATGTTGATTGGGATAGATGGATAGATAGGTACATGGATACTTGATGTCATTTTACATAATCCATAAGAGATTTGAGTGCACTTAAGAACTGGACTTAAGAACTGGATGTGCATGAGTGTATGCACACTTGTGTGTGCGCATACACTCATGCACCTGTCACCATACACATTACCACATGTTCATTTAGAACAGTGCTTCTCAAAGTGTGGGGTGGGCCCCACTGGTGTGGAATAAAGACATGACAGGTGCGGCGCAACCAAGCGGCAACCTTCCAGTCTCGCAAAACAGGCCAGCAGAAGTACAAAATATTGTAGTACCACCAGCAACTGGTCTTGAAAATTCCCCCTTCTTCAAAGTAGGGAATAACCAAAAACGTTTGAGGAACACTGAGTTAGAAGGATAAAAGGAGTCAGTGTTGTGCTTAAAGTATGAGCATTTTGCTGTGTTTGTCCAGTTTTCTCCTAGTTAAGTTTTTTTTGAGTGCAAGCTCACGTCCTGTGTTCATGTTCCCTCCTCTGTTGCAGGACATCAATGAGATGGTGCACACTGAGCGGCCAGACTGGCAGAGCGTCATGACGTACGTCACGGCCATCTACAAATACTTTGAGACCTGACCTCATCGAGCGGCTCTCCCATCCTGCTCCTGCAGCACAATCAGAGCCCCGCCAGCCCTCCTCAGCTGTCTGCAACCGTTTCAGCCCCGCCCGCACAACTCTAATACCTCACTGACACCCCCCGACTCAGCAACACCCAGTCACACAGCATGCTACACACCTTGCCCAGTATTTAGAGAACACTAGAAGCCGAGCGGAATCTCGTGGCACACAAACTCCATCCTCAAAGTGCACTGGGAAGCACTTTGTGTATCGTGGTAGTTTTAAGGGCTTGCCTGTATGTGCACTGTTACACTAGAGAGCCTTGAGAAGTCCGCCTGCCGTGCAGCTGCATGGAACACAAACCATGTCTCAGTGCCTTCTACCTGGCTTTTCCTTTGCAACTCCCTCCCCCTCCCAATCAACACATGCCCAGTTTCCAGACTGTTAAAGGGGAATTCCGTCAGATTGGACTCTCTGAAAGCTACTCAGCAAGTGGGGAATTTTTCACAAAGAGTCTTTTTTTTTCTTTTAATTGTGCGCATTTTGTGAAGACAGCTGCCCGTGTGCAATAACAAACCAAATTTCAGTAATGTAGGAATTCCCCCACAACCCTGAAAATTCCCTGAGAATGAAGATCAGTCGGACGCAGCCTTTTTTCTTTTTTTTCTTTCTTTGAACCGAGTCTTCCAGACATCACATACAGATGCCTCACTTTAAATGGATCAAGTGCCTGTGTGGGTTTTTTGATGCAGGAGAGCAGGAGCCGAGCTCTGACCAAGAGCCAAACCTCCTCCCGGGCAGTGTCTTTTCACTTAGCGGAGCTGAAGATTTGGAGGAGTTGCCAAATATGTTGCAGAACCCTTTGATTGTTGTTTTCTTGGTGACCGGTCTAGCGACGCTACATCAGTGTGTGATCGCCAACGGCTGTTTGCCTTTCAAGCACAGAAATATGCTATGCTCTAAGAAACTACTACACGTTTTGTTAAGAAGCAGCACTAACACTCCTCACGGATGGTTTTTCACTAACAGATTCATAAAAGAGGACTAATAGTAATTTATGTGTGGCTTTGAGTTTTGAACTTATATCTGTATAATATGTGTTTTCCCATCTTGCACTTCTTTCAGTGGGCACATAGAGCACACCGCATCCGTTCATCTTAACCAAAAATTGGAGTGATTTTTTTTTTCCATTTAAAAAGTGTGTTTGATTTGTGTTGACAGTTTAGATCAGAGAGAACCAAACCTTTATATCCTAGGGGTGGAAATGTGAGAAAACAACTGCTGGGCAAACGTTCACCAGTTATTGGAAGACAGATTCACGCTGTGGGTGACAGCACACGTTAGTAGCGTCACTCAATGAATAGTTCAGCATTTTGGGAAATTCCGTTTGCTGTTGAGACTCCCATGAGACGAGTTGATACCTTTCATGTTTGAACCATAATAATAGAGCCAGAGCCAGCAGGCGCTTAACTTAGCTTATTTTATCGTACTTTAACGTAGCGTAGTTTAGCTTTGCCGAGGATAAACACTGGGAACTGGGGAACACTAGCTTAGCTCCATTCAAAGCTAATAAAGCCCAATATCCGTTACCTCCAAGACATACTAATGAACATTTTACAGCGTATTAGTTTAGTGTCCACAACGCAATTCATATTCTGATTCATGTAATGTGCTAGTTCTTAGTTGACAGCATTGACTTCTTGTAATTTACAACCCTTATAACACTACCACGTGCTGTTTTACACTAAAAATACACAACATATATATTGATTACTAATGTATGTTGATGGATTTCTTAGGCGTGCTCTTTTCTCTGTTGTACGGTCTTAGCTGAGCATCGCATTTGGGTCAAATTCCCAGACAGTAAAAGGGGCGTTTTTTCCTAAAATGTGGAACTATTCTTTCATTATTCGCATGTTGATGTTGTACATGAACAATAAGATGCACAAAGAATTTCTCATGCCATTGACATTTTACAGTGTAGTTGTACCGATGCTGTGTTTAACTGGTAGTTTTTGAACTTCCTACTGTGACTAACCATTGTTTTAGAGATACTGTGTAAGACATTATATCACATTGTTCTCTTAAATTCAGCTCGCAGCGTCACTGTTGCGGCTGCTTGGTGTTAGCTGTGCCTCAACATACCAGTATCACTGTATTTATTTGCATGGTTTCCTGAGTTTTGTAAGGTTGTTGCTTTATTTGCGTGTCTGATTTGAGTTCCTCACACATGCATAGCTGCACTGAGCTCAGCTTTTTTTTTAAAACTTTTTTTTTGTACTGCACGCTCATTTCCTGCCTTAACACTTCTGAGAGCGACATTTCAGGTTGCAGTTTTCTTCCCTCAGTGGCCACGCGTTGTGGCGTGGAGATGGTTTGTCAAACAAAGGTCTTAGTTGTTTGAGCCTCTTTGAGAAACTCCGCTTATGGCGCCATTTTGGACGGCGAGTTGAGCTTCCTTCATGTGTCGAGTAATGGCGAATACACACTGTTTTTTTGACTTTGGATCGGATGAAGCTGCCAGCCGGTATCACAAGTAACATCCTGCTGTTATGTTTGCCAAACCACACGGCCAGAGTCTGATCAGCTGGAGGAGACATTGACTG
>CAESWR010001532.1:0-11447 GCA_903171835.1 Mullus surmuletus | reverse complement strand
GTTTCCGCAGATGGTTGCCACCTGGATCTGCTAACTGCAAGACACAGCAGATCTCTCTGATCTCAGCTGGCTCAAATTTATTAAGATGTATATGAGCAATCCATTATACTCCACCTAAATGAATCCCTTTCTTCTTTCAAATCAGTCAGAAGGCCATGCTATATTGTCAATACTTTATCATGTTATAAATCAAGGATTATCTCTGTGTAGCTACTGAAGTGCAACCGCTCATTCAGACTATTTAATACACAGCAGGTGTATTGATTGGGATCCGAAGAACGGTGCCAACCTTGACTGAACTTTCCTGATCCCAAACTTGGAGGTCCATGTGTTACAGCAGTATGTATTGGACGAAGCAAAGAAAATTTACACTTGACAATGAAATACAATGTATGTGTGTGCAGGGTGCAAAAGACATATGTGCAAAGAATAAATATATTAGACCTTAAGTATCAGTGTCAGAAGCAATAACTCATTTTAAATAACTTGAAATAACAAATTTTAAACCAGATAATGCAATTAAAGTTACAGTGTTATGACAGTGTTACATAATGGGCCTTAAAATGATTTGCATAAAATATCATAATTTTATGGCAAAACATTGTTTTTTTTGTTGGACTAAAGAGCCACTGTCCCTCCCAGATATCTGATGCACTGTACCTTATGAACCTAATAGAAAGGAGAAGTCCAGATTCCGTAGCTCTGCCCCGTGTGCAGTAGTTCTGTGCGCTAGTAGCTGTCATCGTGACATTACGCACATCCAGATGTATAGTAAAGGGCCAACGCCATCGATCAAGCAGAATTTAAATTCAACACGCAGACCGCGCTAATATGCTGATTAGCCACTGATGTCATCTAGCAACATTTACTGCAGTTCCATTCCCCTGACAGACTCTCGACAGTCATTCCCACAGTGGATGCAGTAATGACCGTAAGGAAGAAACTGCTTTAGGCCAACAGAACCAGACCAAAGCAAATTATACCGCTCTCAGCTTCTGCCTGACAACCTTCCAAATAATGAGGGTTTCCACAAACAGAAGCACGGCTGCCCATGGGCTCACAAGTCTAGTAGTTTAGTTTTTTTTGTGGAAGAGGGAGCTGTAGCCCTCATGGAACAACATCAACTAAACAAAAGTGACCGTGAAAATCAATAATCATACTTTGATTGCAGCCATCCGCCTGAGCGGAGCTGGGAGAGATCAGAAGCTTCCAGCATCGAAAAAAGACACACAAGGAAAGCACTAGAAATATATTGTTAGCCAAACTGGGGCGTCATTGAAACCACAAAGAGATGCAAAGAGGATCGAGAGGAAATAAGCTGTCAGCAGAACAGCATTGGCTTTCCTGTAATTGCAGCAGAATCGAAGAACTCCACTGAGGCAGATGCTTGGCCACCGTAGACAAAAGTCCAAGACACGAGCAGAGAAATTTCATCCCTTTAATGTAATGTTGTTGGAGCAGAGAAGGACAAAGGGCAATGGTATGAGCACCTTGGGCGGAGAAGACATCTGGTTCGAAGCATCTATGTCAAAGTGGAACGACCATCACTGAACAGACCTGGGGCACTACAGCTCCACTGGGTATCACCACCATTCACACCATGACCTTAACAACCCACGCGATGGCAGGGAATGGTCCGTGACCTTCACAGCTCGCGTAACAGCCAGGTGGGTTAACAACTCATGTAAGCTGAACGACTGACCGTCAAGGTGTCGACCTACCCGCAAGAGCTTAAAAACCCAAGACTAATCGCTGGATGCCTTTCTTGAAGAGAAAGGGAAACGTCGAAGAATTTAGGACCAGGTCCGTTGGCCTTCATGAGGGGATCAGCTGCAAGGCACGTGTTGAATCAGCGTCCACCCTACCATACTTTTACTTAGCAGAGGAACAAAGGGTGGCTGTTTTTTTAACGGCTCCAGCATGGGCCTCGTTGTGAACAAACTCGTAGCTGATCCCGCTGTGTCTCTTGATAGATTTCTACATTTGGATTCAAGTTCATAGTATTGGTTTCTTGTATGTGACAGTACATGTTTGTGCCGTTTGTAAGCTACTTCCCTGTAGCTAACACAACTTGGATAGCCAAAAGATTGACAATATAATACATCATAGAGGCGACTTAATAGTTTTTGTTTTTTGTCCCTACAGAGGAGGTGAACATTCTGCAGGAGCTTTCGCTTCATGTGTCAAACAGCACAAACACCTCAATGACCGTGGAGAAGGGCAAGTGTCCTGTGGTAGAGGTGGGACAGTACTCCACCTTGGCTCTTCCTATCAGACAGCTCTTCGCAGACGGGTAGGTCTGAAATCATCGGTCATCGGTGCTACGATACTTTTCGGGGACGACCCATTCATAATGGCAGAGAAGCATTAATTTTATGTTGTGTTTGCACTCAGGTTGGCAGACGAGTTTAGCTTACTGGTGCAGCTGCGTAGTCCTCAGAGAGCTGAGAGCAGCGTCTTCACCATGCTGAGCCCCGAAAGCCATGTCATGCTGCAGCTGCGGATCAGCGCTTACGCCGCCATCTTCATTGGGACACAGCAAAGGCACTACGAGTGAGTCCACTTTCACAACTCATGCACATCTTTCTTAACATTGACTCTTTTTTTCCCCATTATTCAATAGCACAGTGCAAATAAGCAGCACCGCTCTGAAATTGTTTTCAAATGGGTTGTCAAATTGAGTACAAAAATGCTTTTTTTGAAGGCTCTTTACAACATTCAAATGTCTTAAAAATGTCATATTTTCATGCCATGTTAATCAAAGCTGATACCCATGATGCCATCCAAATTAACATAATCAAACTACATAATATGGTGTTATAATTTCTTCACTTTTCTTCACACTGTACACTGTGCCTTTAAAAACCTGCTATTAACAGCTAATGTATCTTAAACGTCACCACACA
Organism: Mullus surmuletus; assembly: GCA_903171835.1. Taxonomy (NCBI): domain Eukaryota; kingdom Metazoa; phylum Chordata; class Actinopteri; order Syngnathiformes; family Mullidae; genus Mullus; species Mullus surmuletus. The sequence continues at coordinate 8,541 of CAESWR010001532.1, read as the reverse complement.
CTAGGCCCGGTACTTTTATCTATCACCCATTAAACCAAAAGTCAAAATGTCACATGTTCATGCTCAGTCCTGCTCACAGACTTCACTGTATGCAAATTATTCTTTAACAGAGTGAATCTCGGTTGAGGTGTATTTGTTTGCAGCATATGTATGTGTATGTCATTAGTGAAATGATTTATTAGGTATTTCTTGGCGGGTTCCCCCTCCTCAGTAACCATAGAGTCTGAAGTAGTACATCATTGCTGACAGCGGACACACCTGAGACATAAGATAGAGACACCTCGATACTGTACCTTTCTTGGCCTGTTGAAATATGTTTTGTCTTTATTTCATAACAGCCTATTCAGCTCAGTTTTTTCTGCAGTCCAACTGGACCTGGAGAGGACCCTTGAATGAGCGGGTCTCTTAACACAACGATTTTCTATCATGATTAATGATTGGACGTGCTTGGTTTGACATTCAATTTTTCCAGAAGAGAATGCCGTCCTCAGACGGCCCTCTACAAAGTGACCCATGACATACTTTAAAATCCCATGTTTGTGTAGCCAGTTTGTGCAATCAGTCATTTTACGGTGGCAGCACAGACGCTGATGAATTGGCTGGGCGTTTTCTGTATGACCTCATCGAAACATCTTTTCGGCCACAATTCAATAAGTTATTCTTCAACATCGCACGGATTAAAGATGCCATAACCCATGAAACTAAAGACCCTCACAGAGCACATGAAGGCAGCACAAACAAGCAGCAAGAGGGCTAGGCCTGCATGTAAGCTAGAATAACAACAAAGGAAAGAAAGTAAGAACACATGCAAGGATTTTAGGACAGCATGGATCCAGACGGCAGGAGGACTGAAAAAGGACAAGGCGGCGAGACGATCGTGGCAGGGTTGGGAAATTTACTATCGCGGTTCATTGGTTAAGAAGAGGCAGGTGAGGATGTGCTGGGGAGGGAGAGTAAGGATGGCTGGGAAAGGAGGCCAGGTGAGCATGTGCGGGTCGGAGGAAGGTGAAAATTCAAAGGCATCTGGAACACAGTGAATGGAAACCCTCGTTGTGAAAAGGCCTGGAGAGGTTCTGGTGAAGTCAGAAGTAGAAAAGCTGACTGTGCAGAAGTAAGCAAGGCGGTGATTAAGGCGGGACCTGCATTTATTTTATGTTAGGCGTGTGATCTCAGTATGACAGATCAGCAGTTTTTCTTTTCCTTCTAGATTAACATGCAGATGTTCATTTTTTGGGGGGAAAAATACAACCCCAAAGAGTGCGATTACATAATAATCCCACATGCATCTCTCTCTCTCTCAGGTTCCCGGTCCGCGGTCTGACCGACGGAGAGTGGCATCACGTGGCCATCAGCGTTTCCGCCAAGCGGCTGGCGGTGTATGTGGACTGCGCCCTGCTGGAGAGCGTGGACTGGGTGTCCCACGGGATGGGGGTCAGCACCGAGGGGCTGCTGATGGTCGGGGGCATCATCGAGAGCTTCGAGACTCCATTTGAAGTGAGTGTTTTTTTCCTTCCACTTATTCCTCACACCCCTGCTTTCGTGGTGTGTGTGTGTGTGTGTGTCTTAGTGATGACCAGAGGTTTAAAGTAATGTAAATATTAATTTTGGTATCTATACTTTACTGGAGAAACACAGCCGACCTTTTTCACGCAATTATCTGTACTTTCTACTCCTTACAATTTAAAAATAGCCTTGTTGCTCTTATTTCCTTTGGGCTTGTTTTCATTCCGGCTTGTCATCGTTCAAAAAAACGCACCATCCAGATAGAGTGAATTTGATTGGTCCACATGGTTCTTTAATGTATTTGCATTGTACTACATTAATTATCAATGGGCATACATTTGTAGTAATGACACACATCATATAACCAGGTAATTAATGGACGAGCATGATAATATTTAAAACAACTGCTCATGGGTAATAAGACACATGTTCATAGTTGAGTTTCCTTGCTTTAGGTCGGAAAAGACGTGAATATCTGCTCATCCTTACCGCACACACGGTTTTTCCATAATTTCAAGGACATTACGTTTTCTAGCTTCTATTAATTTCCGGCAGACTAACTACAACCACCCTAACCATAATCGCGCAACCTCAAAACGTAATGATTTACATTAGCGGTGCTTGTTTTTTTTCTGCTCCACTCCTCTCCAAAAAGAGAGGCATTTATTTCCCTTGCAACATTAGGGATACCTTAAACACACAGTGGAAAGAACACACAAGAAGATATTCCCAGCCCTGCCCGTCCAATCCCTCTCCCTTTTCATCGCAGACACAAAGCCTTAGAAACCGTGTGTTTGTTTTCATAAAGTATGCAGAGAAATCCCTGTTACAGCTCTAAACACAACTTCAGTCACCTCCCATGCACTGGCGTTACATAAAGTCAGAGAGCGAGTGCACACACACACACACACATGCCAATTGAGGACCTCTTACAAAGGAAATCGAAACAGTGAAAAATGGAATGAGTGATGAAATTTTGAGGATTTGAACCTGACCCACGTACCAATTCTGCACAAGTTTTTATCAAGGATGATAAGGTGTATTGGTTTTATCAACTGTAATATTGTAAGTTTTCCACTCAAGGCCAAAAGGTCAAGCCGCTCCGTTCCAAGCTCTATTCAATGGCGTTGCAGACATGCGGTCCCACTTACATCGAGCACTCGCATGTTTCCTGAGGATCAGACGGGGCAGCGTGACTCGATCACTATGGGGGGTGAGAGCGACGCGTTACCCAAGCAGCATCTGGATTTGTTCTCAGCGTCGGATAAAATGGATTCTCCATTGCTTCGTTTCCCCTGGTGACAGCTTTTTACTGAGCTCCAAGGATGAAGCACTTCAACGCTCAGAGGTGGTGACAGCGTCTGTCTCTGGACTATCTTTTGCAATATATATACATAACTGCTCCGTCCATAACTCTGACTGTCATCTGCCTCGGTGAAGCATGACCAGAGGGGACACGTTCTGCTTTGCTCTTACAGCGCAAAGTTCTGGATTTGATGTAGACTTGGAGAGTTTATAGAAAATCAGCAGTTATTGTATCACGCACATTTCTCGTGGCATCGGTCAGGTCGGAGAAGACGTTTTCAGACCACCTCAAAAATTACGTATTGTGCTTTTAAAAGTTAAATGAACTGATCCACATGTTTTCTACACGTTAGAAAATGCGATCATTTGATGGATTCCCTCTGCAATGAGTGATCATGTTCTGTGTTTGTTTAATTGCTGAAGCAATGCCGGGGCTTACGGAAAATCTGTATGTTCCAGGCCGACATTTTAATGGTCCATCAGCTGCATCTGTGTTTAGTCCACTCAGAGATCAATCACCAACATAATTAGTATAAATTAGTTTCATGCACGGAACCATAAAGCAGATGGCTGTGTAATGGACACATGTTTGCTCTATTTTCAGGATTGGCTCATTTGTCTGCATTTTTTTCTTGTATAAAGCTTTTCAGCTATGCATCAAATTAAACTTTGAAATCTTTTATGTGTATCTCCCACTTTGCTTTCTTATTAAGCTTACATGCTGCTCATTACCTGTGTGGTATGCATAAGCATGTGTGAAATCAGTTCCTATTGAAATATTATAGATAAGGTTGATTTCAGTTTGACCTTGTGATGCAGGTTTGTCTTTACACAAAGGAATTGTGTGCACAGACACACACACATGCCATTTCATGCGCCGTCTCACTGCTTTAAACACAGCCCGAGGACAGAGCTTTTTAAACGTCTGCCGATATTTTGTTTGTCATGTTTGGACCGATGTCAGAGAGTGACGCGTGGAACCCCGGGAAATGCAGTAAATGAAATGACCTGCAGGAACTTCCTCGCGTGTGATCACGTCTATATTTTCGTCGAGACTTGCCTTTCGTTCTTACGCGCACATGCATGAAAAGCTGTGCTGTATGTATGCAACAAGGTATGAATCTGCTCACCACACTATATTGTTTGGGTTGGCTTGGGTCTGGGTGGATTTGGATTTGTTTGTGTTTGCCTGGCAACAGTGAAATTAAATCAACTAGAATTTATTGAGGCATCAAAGCAAAAGTGGAGAGCCAGCTTCTATTCACCAGAAGCCATTTGATTTATTTCACTTTCCCCGTGAAGTTTATCATTTGTTGATATTGACACGACTTTGCTTACTTGATGTTTTCCTCTCTCCAGGGGCATCTCCGTCAGCTGACCCTCCTGATGGGCGACCCGGACGCTGCTCCTAAACACTGCAGCCACCACCCTCCCCGCTGTGTGGAGGCCGCCGCCAAACCTCCGCGCTCCCTGCACATCGATAATGCTCTGGAGGTGAGGCAAGATGGGCGCAATAGAAATGAGACCTAGAGAGTGAGTCGGTGAAATTCCCACCGAAATTGTCTCATTATTCCTTTGACGCAAGAGCACTCTGATTTGTGGCCAAAGGTGTTAAAAGGCAGATCGCATCCCAGACACTCTGACTCCTGCTGTTAATACTTTGATAGCAGCACCTTTTTGTGTTCTACAGAGCGTGATAGATGATCATCAGAGTGTATAAAACTAGAACCACACTGACTCCTGTGGTTATGATCCAGTCTGCTGACTATAAAAGCCCCCTCAAGTGTTTTGCTTGTCCATCAGATAATTTCCTTTGCAAACATTGAAATTGCCCTTTCTATTTCCACACAGAATCTGTTGCTGTCCTCAAATGACCTGGAAGACCTACTGGAGGACGAGTCATTTTGGGGCTTTGGCAAAGCTGTGAGTGTAACATCTGGCTATAAGTGAAAAATATCGGAGTGTTACAAGCTTTGCTAAAAATTCCCTGGTTCAATTAGGTGCGAAAAAAGAAAAAAACATACAGCTGCTTGTCAGAGATGCGGGTGGAGTATGTGGGCCGCTGACCGGTTGTCATGGTGATTATATCCAGCTGTGGACAGGCAGCCGGCTGAAGTCGTGTAACCGCCGGTCTGGCTTCTCCTGCTTTATTTTCTTTCGTCAGCCTCTGCCTATAAAACCGCCCGTCCAGGGTCTGTCATTAATTAACGCGGCGGTGCGGAGCCTCGGGCATCAGGGGCCTCAGCCAGTCGCTCCACCTCTTGTCCTTGGCTGACTAGTCCACTGTGCGTGTGTGCGTATTTGTGTGTGTTTGTGCGCCCTGCGCGCCACCCGCCCCTCAGTTTGTCTGCTCACTGGTCTTTTTTGTGGCCTGCGACAGGGTTCACCCGGGTGCTGAAGCTAGAATTCAGTTTTGATTCATTATGGTGACAGCTTATTTTTTTATGGTTTAAAAAAGATGAGGCACATGTATTGCAGTTTTTATTTTTCAAAACACCCCCAAAAACCAACACTGAAAGATCTCAATCTAGCTAAGAAGATTGATTAGTAACAAACAACTTGCCTTACAACCGCACATTTTTTCCCAATTATTCACAGACTGCATGATCAGCAGCCGCACTTGTGTTGTCATCAATTGTCTCTCTCCAGATTATTTGAGGGAATGAGTGTCTGGGACGCTCCAAGAAAACATGCCTTACTGGTCTCAAAAGGCTCTCTTGCAGGGGGCATTGGAACATAATAAATTTGGCTGGCTTTATTGTATTTAATTCAGTTTGTCAGCATCTGATTAATACTCTGTGATAACAGATTTAGGGTTTGGTGCCTATTAATCCTTTATATAAACTGCAAATCCCTCTGGTGGGACGCAGGGGAATGGTGTCAAGTTCAGAGTTCACATTAATAAGCTGAAAGTGTGTGATAACCAGGAGCACCTGAGATCAATTAAAGACTTTATTCATGGTTAAGTGCATCTTACTCCCGAACTGTACCTCTGATAGTGAAAGACTTTGCAGAACAGCAGTGAAAGCAGCAGGACTGACCTGACCACACACTGCTGTGCTTTCTGGTGGCTCAGCTCCACTTTTATATTCCCCTTGACAACTGACAACTGACAAACAGTGCACCTTCAGCTGTCAAGTACTGATGCATTACAGAGTACCTTAGACAGATAGTGTTTACAGCAGAGCTTAGTTTAAGCCCACACCGGTTCCAGATCCGAAGCGTTCGGCTTGTTAACAACCCCGCTGGATTTCCCTGCTGGTTACTGACAAAAGCTCGATCCAAACTCATGTTTCACTCCAGATTTCATAATATTGGGATAGTACTTGATAGGTCTGGCTAACTGTGGTCTTGCTGTGCTGTGGCAGAAATGACACTTTTTCAAGTTTTTGTTGCAGTAGAAAGGCTCTTTCTTTTCTCAACATTTTTCTCAAAGTTTTTGAAGATGTTCGAACTGTCAGTGGATCAAAATGGTCAGATAAACACAATTTCAACCCAGCAGGCTTTCTTCTTTTATTGAACAGCATCCAGGAAGAGTATTCCATTAAGGAAGAAACAATAACATGTAATCTCTTTGTAATAAATCATTTTGATGACGAAAAACATTTGACACATCACTAAATCTAAATTGCTCAACAAGCCTTTGTCATGCCAGCTATTTGTTTTGTTATGGCTACGCCAATGCAGTTTCAAATCTCAGACCAAACAAAAATATAGTTCCTGAAATGCACGTGGTTGTTTACACTGGCACGTTCAGGATACACCGTGTTTCTGGAATCTGTGCATGTTTGAAATAGAAACACCTGCCAAGACCAAAACAACATGGAAAATGAAGGAAAAGCAAAGCTGGTTTGGATTTACATTTTCATGCCGCCAGGCGAGATGCCTGAAATAATCACCGAGGGTCTGGTTCTATTTACCGGGTACAGTAGTGTGTGGAGCGATCCGCGGTCCCACAACGTTAGATGCAGTAGAGCGTGGCGTATTGTGCCAACCCTCTGGCAGGCATGGAGTTTATTCATCAGGATGGCATGAGCATCCCGCCGCACTGATGTAGGAGACCGTTCTTTCCTGGTGTTTGGTGTTGTGAAGAGTGTTTGCAGGAACAAGCTGCACCGAATTTCTCTTAATGGCAGCTGAAATCTCCATCGGCTGGTTACATCTCTTTCTCATTATTTATCTCTCTGTGGTCATCTGTTTCTCTTTTTCCCTTCTTTATTGTGTCTGATTCTTTGTCCTCTGGCTTTGTCTCTTTGTTTCCATGTTTTCATCCCTCAGTGTGGGTCATCCTGCACCACCTCACTGAACATCACCAAATACTTTATTTTTTTTAGATAGGTAGAGCTTTTAGATATATGGAAACATGGATATCTCCAATTCTTTTGTATTATTAGACCAGAAGAGTCTACAAACGATATACTGTTTATCCATATATCTGGGTAAAAGTTCTATATGGTACCACTGCAGGCTGAACATCCCTTAATGTCATTTCCATATAAAATAACTGCGCAATACATCCAAAATTATTAATAGCCTGAGACTTTTCTCGAATTGAGTCGGCCAAAGCAAATATTTTAAAGGGAAGATGAAGTTCATTTGGGAGCTTTTTGATCTTGCATACATAAGAATCCCTTCAACCAGAGAAACAATGATGTCAGTTGGTTCCTTCTTCTCAAATTGCCATCTGCGCATCGCATTAGATCGTTCGTTGTTGTTTTCTGATGTGCAGACTAAACAAGCAATTAAAAGATGCCTCCTTGGGTTCTGGAGCTAATGGCAAGTATTTAAAATGGTTTGCTGATTAACAGCCAGTTAAAACAGCTGTTAATTGCAGCTCATCATGCTGGAAATAGAGGGAGCGATTTCAGATGCACCTCGTGTTCCTCTGCAGCCTGTTTCTCATTAATTCCACTGAGACCAGAGCTGTGGAGGTGCAGCCGTCCTTTCTCTGGCTCTCCTCACAATCTGCACATTTAAAGAAGGGGAAAAAAAGGAAAGCTACTCCATTAAGATAGATCTGTTTCTCTTCCGTAAAGGTCTGCTGCTGTTGTCTTTGGTGCGTAACATTTCTGACGTTGGGGCCATGTTGTTGGGGTTCCCCGACTTTGATGCATATCCTATCGGGGGGCCACCAACTCCCTTGACAGGTGCTCTTTGTAAAGACATGGCACTGGACCAGTTAATCTACAGCTCCTCCAATGAGCTAAGATGTTAAACACTCCTTGAGGTCAGAGACCTGAGCCACATAATGGCAAAGCCAGAGCTAGGAACCACATACTTTGCCAATGGTTTTTATCCCCCATAATGCACATGTCCTGTTACGTCAAGAGTTACTTTCTGTTCAAAATTGCTGTTCTTCTGCAGATGTTTTGAGAATATACATCTTATAAATGGATTAAGCAATTGTTCTGAAAGATAATCCCTGTTTTGATTTTAAGACTTTGAATGGCCTTAATGCAATTGTTCTTATGGGGCTTTCCATGCATGTCATTTCAGCACAATTACAATTCCTGTAATAATAAAAGCTTTTAGGCTTTTACATGCTTTTACATGGTGTCTTAATATGCATCTTGGGTGATTCGATCACTCATCGATAGCCCTATGTACATCTGTTAGCACTGGAATGCAACCTCACAAGTGTCTCTAGTGGGCACATGGGCTCAGATTCCAGCTGTATGTAAGTATAGATAGAGCTTAAGTCAATTAATATATTATAGTCAAGATAATAATCGA
>CAESWR010001531.1:121530-134659 GCA_903171835.1 Mullus surmuletus | reverse complement strand
AGTCCAACGCCTTAACCTCTCGGCCACCGTGACTACGCATGTGTGAAAGGCTGCACGTCCGTATTTGACGGATATAGAGAAACTACCCGACAAATTCTGGTAGATGGTAGTGAAATAATGTTTTCGTGTGTGTGTCCGATAATCTTTCTTCCCCTAGTTATTTCAACGAGTGGCTTCACTACGGATATAATGCGCACGAATACGTTCCAGCACCTGGCAAGCTTTGAAAACACGGATTCCCGTCGCGTATCTGGCAACGTCTCGAATTAACGGTGAAGCATTTGATCAGATTGGAAACGGTGACACACACACGCCTCAAAGTGAGGCCGCTGGCTGGTCGACTCACCTCAAACAGTATAGATATAGTTATTACGAAATCGATTCTTGAATTTGAGAGCAAATTGATTGTAAAGCGCTTACAGGCTGTAGCGCTGAGAAGGAGCCGAGAAGGCGACACTCGTGACGTTGAACTGAAACGACCATCTGATTGGCCCGTCACTTTCAGGCCCCGCCCTCTTCGTGCGATCACAAATAGCGTCGTCGCAGTCAAGTGAGAGAGACACTTTCCACATCGCAGAGGACAAAATGATCAACTGGAAGGTAAAATAAGTCACATTATCTTACGTTTATATAAAGTGTTTGTTTACATGCTTTGTTTTGACGGAATGAATCGTAAAACAACTTTGCTAATCCCGTGTGTCGTTGTGTCGATGCTAACGTTGCTAACGTTGCTAGCTTGAGCACGGTGGTGTGTGTGTGTGTGTGTGTGTGTGTGTGTGTGGTCTGACAGCTTCACCTCGAACCCCATTGTAAGACACTGTCACTTGGATGTGTAGAAATGTGACTATTGAGTTGTGAAGTTTGGCCAAGGGAAGCTGTGTGTGTGTGTGTGTGTGTGTGTGTGTGTGTGTGTGTGTGTGTGTGTGTGTGTGTGAGTGTGAATGACCTATACGTAACTCCACAAGCTCTGAATGCACACGGCGAGCAGCTGCTTCTCTCTCTCACACACATCCTCGCCTCCTGGTACAGTGACAAAATTAACTCCCACCTCCCCTCGAGACAGCTGACAGATCAGAGGAGGGACTAGAAACATCCTCAGCAGGATTGCCGACTGTTCCAGAGCCTTCTCTCATTTTCTACTCCTGCTGATTTCATGTCTTTCTTGTCCCCCAGGCATTGGACAATGTCCCCGTCCTCTTGTATATCCTGGCCCTGAAGACGCTGCTGCTGTGTTTAGCGTTTGCCGGGGTGAAAATCTACCAGAGCAAGAAAGAGGAGGCGGCTCTGAAGAAGCAGCAGGAAGAGAAGAGGAGGAAGTTGGCCGAGCAGACGCAGGGGCTCATTGACAATTTGAAGGAAGACTGACGGGTACTGCACAATTTATGGAAACGGTAATAGAATTGCCGCCATTTGTTGAGGAAAAGGAAGTTTGAAAAGTATCATTAAATCGTTATTAAGATGAGATAATGCCATTAATCCACTGTTCTTTTTTTGCAGAGAAACATGTGACTGACCTCAAATGTGAACCTGGAGGTTGGATATCAACAGCAGGTCTTTGCTCTGCTTCGGGAGATATTTTGTGGTTCCAGCACCAGGACTGCTCACCATGGCAACTTTATATATTTATTGTAAATGTCACACTGACACAGGTTTTTATCAGTGATATCATCGCAGAAATCCCAGACTTGTGAAGCAAGATGAGAAATCATGAAACGTCCACTCCATTTTAGCAGGTTTCTTTTCCCCCCCAAACAGCTGCTCCGTCTGTGTTCAGCTGCTCATTGTCTGCCATTTCCTGCCTTACACGGATGAGAGCTCACCCAGCCTGCTTAGTCAGATGACAATGTATTTATTCTGATTTTGTAAAGTTATCTAGTTTGCAAACTCACTTTTGTAGTTGTTTTATGGAAAAAAAAATGTTTTGTCACAACTGACAACAGTTTTTGTTTCATATTTTGTGGTCTGTTTGTGAATCGAGAGCAAGAAGCATCACGCCACAGCAGAGCAAACACAAAATGCACTGCTGTGCTGTCAAATAAAACAGAAAAGGGCCAATGTAGACTACACAACTACACATTTGCTTGTATCACCTACTAGTACCAGTATAATATTGAAAATTATAGTCTTTCTCATTACCAATACAGTATCACAGCGTCACCTGCCGAAAGGAAACACCGCCTGGCGTTCCCGGATCATTAATGTGGCATGTTACCATGCAGAAGTGAAAAAGCTTAACAGCACCTGGTATTACCAGGCGGTATTGCCAGTTGGGACCTTGTTAGGACCTTGTTAGGAATTCTTAAGAATGGTTAGGAGTATCTTAGCAGGCCATTCAGTGGAGGGTACATAAGCTAAGCAGGGACGGGCCTGGCCAGTTCTTACATGGGAGACCGCCTGGGAATAACAGGTGCTGTAAGCTTTTTCACTTCTCCACCCAGAGGCGCTGACGCGTGTTCTGTGAAAAGTGCGTCAACAGTAGAGTTAATCACAATTACATTACTTATCTGTGAAGGAACATTCTCCTGTAACAAAGAACTCCCAATACAATGCATGCAAATCTCAGCAATAAAAAGTATCGCCGCTTTTAGGGGGTGAAAAAGCTTACAGCACCTGGTATTCCCAGGCGGTCTCCCATCCAAGTACTGACCAGGCCCGACCCTGCTTAGCTTCCGAGATCAGACGAGATCGGGCGTGTTCAGGGTGGTATGGCCGTAAGCGAAGGAATCAGCGACATGTTCCTATTTTATACATGTTTTTAAAAAGTGAAACTCAGCAAAGTGTAGGAAGCCGCGACGGGAAACACAGAAAAGTCAGAGCACACGACATGAGGAATTGTTGGAGTTTTTAACAGAAACGCTGCATCACCGGTGACAAAAACAACAGGCTGCTGCCGTGTGAACCAATCACAGCCCTCGCGTTGACCCGCCGTTTCCAATCAGCAGGGGGCGCTGATGTATCGGATTGGTGATGTGAAAGAATCCTGTGTAACTCTGCATCGGGATGCGCTGCGGGGATCAAAGTGACTCTGAACACTCATCTCACCTCCTCCAACTCCTGTACAACCAGAAGAAGCTGATGCTGCGGTCAACAAAAACATATTAAGGGTCTTCGAAAGACTGCTAAGGATTGCAAAGACTGCGTCTGCTGAAGGATGCAGAGCCTGAATCGAAAATAGTTTGAGTCCCTCCCATCTGCAATCAGTTACTACCAGTTACACCAGTCTGTCCCGACTGGCATGTGTCAACTTATCCAGAGTCCTCCAAGTTTAATTCAGTTGAATTTCTTATTTTGTCAGTTTGTGCTCTTTTCTCTTAATATCTCTTTCCTTTCCGTGACGTAGCAGACGGGTTAGTAAAGTCTTGGTCTTACTTTAAGCAGTCTTAACAACACTAATGAATAGTACAGACAGTTTTTGGCAGTTCTCAAAAAGCAGTTCATATGCTTTTATTTTTGATGAGATGTTTCTCCCATAAAAAACCCGGTTCTATGCAGAGGGCAAAACATAAATAAGATGTAGATTGCTTCCTGTTTGTTCTCTTCACAAATCTGCCCCCAAACGGTTCACAATGGTGGCACATAAATAAAACTGTACACATATTACATCAGTGATATAATAGGTTGTACACGCAAGCCTGAGCAACACACAGTGAATTTCAGAGAGAAGTAACCAATTTCACTGTTCAGTATGACACAATCTATTCCTATTTCAAAGGTCGAGCATGGGAATTTGATATGGTTTATACATTTCAAGTGAACCCATTTTTTTTTCAACAACAAAAAAATAAATGATCATTCTTCCATTGTGAATGCCGTTTCATAAATCTGTACAAGAATTCAGACTGACCGTTCTAATTCCCACTTTCTTCTGCTTTGTTTCCACATGAAGGACAAACAGACAGTAGATTAAACGCCAATACACCAAAAAGGAAAAAACAACCCACTTTTAAATCTTGCCATGATTAATGGTCCAAACATCCTTATGGCAGACAGTGCTTCTTTTGTGGTCCTTTGTTTTTTAAAAGTGTCCTTGAAGATCTAGCACTTATGTCAATAATTTACTGAAAATTAAAGCAAAATATCAGTTTGCCAAATGTGACATTTGAACCAACATTTTAGTTGACAATATAAATATGTTCATTATAGTTTTCTGGGGCAGTTTAAGATATGCGAAATTCATACAAACAAACCCTTTACATGCCCATTTCCTCCAAGAGTGTCTTCATGTATTCTGTGTTTGCCAGGTGATTGTTGTGTTTGTACATTACACATTTTCACAAAGTAATTCAATACAAGGACACGACTTTCACAAAAGGCTATCCTGTCAGTTTTTCATTCCCTTCCCATGTGTTTTGTTCTTAACTACCACAACAAACTTCCTGTGTAATTCCTACTCTTACAGAAAATATATCTATGTGCAGACTTGTTAGTTCACAGCTCCCATGAGACAAAATACAATAACATATAAAGTGCTCTAAAAAGTCCTCTGTGGTTGACAGAGGCGGGTCAACACATCCTTACTGCATGACTGTTAATTGGAAACAGTGAAGTGAACAATAATGCCAATGAAAGCTGCTGAAAAATAATCTGGTCGGTACCCATTCTACATAAATAAACTCATCGATTCTCCAACATTATAAAAAAGGGACAAAACAAACACAGCATGCACACTTTCTGTTAATCACATCTAAGCACCCAAATTTGTTCTTGCTTCTCATGGGTGGAGGGGCGGAGATAGAAAAAATAATAGACCCATCCATCAGTTCAGACTTTGTCCTGATTGATCTCCAGTCAGCAGGAAGCAGTGGCTCAAACATCTTTCCTCTGGAATGCATTTTGGGGAGCGGGTGGGGGTGGGGGAGGGGGGTGCAACCAAGAGTGCAAATGGTGGTCCAGCCCAAAGAACATGTTCTGCCGATGTCTTCTTCGCTTCAATGTGTTCGGGAGTTTAAGCCTAGTTGTGGCCTGATGGTGACAGAGAGCAGGGAGAATCAAAACAAATTTCACAATGTTTGGCTTTTACAGAGGCTGCTTGCTGTATAATCATATTTGTCAGATACATAACCTGCCCCCCTTGTTACTTTGACATTCCTTGTCCCTTTCAATTATTTTGACTCAAATGCATGATAAGAGTATGACCATTTATTATAGAACCTCTGGCTAGTCTGCTTAGCTCTTGCAGCCAGAGCAGATAAAATTATATCTGATTGATGCATCTATTCATTGTGGGGCCTACAAGAACATCCCCACACACTCCCACACACACAGGAACGGAATCTGACCTGCAATGTATTTTGCTCCGATTAACATCAGCATGCTGCCCATGATGTAAAAGCCCAGTGGAACGCTGCAGAAGATGCTGGGTTCACCTGGCCATCACACAAAAACTCAAAGTTGGTTAGAGTTCTCAAAAGGAGAAAGTGTTCATCAATTAGTTGCCAATCCCTTCGTTTGTGTTCAACCAAAAGCAAAGCTGCTCTACTATGAAGTGTCTCTATCATTAAATTGCATTGGATTCCCTCGTACTAAACATCATTCATTTACCTTTGTGAGCACATCTATCTACAGTATGCTTTTTCTTCAACCCACCGTTTCCGTTACTAAGAGGCTCCGTCGTCTCCCAGTTCATGGATTTTTGAACGGCTCTCTTCCATCGGGCGTACCGTAACTCGCTCTCTGGCAGAGACACAAAGGAGCAGATCTTTAACCATCGGAGGACATCAAGCTCACCCGGTATGTGTCAGGACAAAGGCAGCGCACTGCACCTTTAGGGTTGATCTGAGGCTCGCACTTCTCCGAGGTGACTTCGCTCAGGTCTTCTGGATTCAGACTCCACACGCTTACCCCCTCCGCTGCTCCAGCCGCCATCGCTGCCCCGAGAGCCGTCGTCTCAGGCATGGATGGCTTCACTAAACACAATTGGTAACATCAGCGTGGAACACACCTGTCTATATCATTCCACCAAGAGTTACCATAAAACTCTTTAGCGTCTCTGTATATTGATGATTGATTGATTGATTGTGACTGTAGGGGAGATCCTACCAACAGGGATGCAGAGGATGTCGGCCTGCAGCTGCATCAGCAACCTGTTGGACGTCATCCCTCCGTCCACCTGGAGCTGAGTTAGTGGGATGCCGCTGTCCTGATTCATGGCATCCAAGATCTGCAACCAAAAGGAGCCCATTGAAATATTTAGAAAAAAAAGTTTCACACAAAACAGGCCCTTGCTTCACACAGAACACAATATTTCTTACCTCTCGTGTCTGGAAACAGACGGCCTCCAGTGCAGCAAACGCGAGGTGACTCTTATTGGTAAACTGGGTCAACCCACAAATTATCCTGTGATATAGATAAAAGGTGTAGTGTGTGAAAGCCTTTTAAATGCACAAATCATTTTAGAAATTGAGAGGGGACTGAATATTTATAAACAGAGGCTCCTACCCTCTTGCACTGGGCTCCCAGTAAGGTGCATAAAGCCCGGAAAATGCGGGCACAAAATAACAACCGTAGGATGTCCCAACAGATGCCGCCAACCTCTCTGTGCAGAAAAAAATGAAACCATGAGAAGATGTGAAAAAGACTTGATTGATACTTTTGTCACATTCTCACATTTTGTCCCTTCAGATTTAGATTTTTATGTTATTTCCTTAGTTTTGTGCTTATTTGTAGCGTTGATACAACTTGTTTCAAACAGATGACACCATAAACTTCACAAAAAAGTTCACATTACACTTTTCTTCAAAGATCACCACTATGTACCGAGTTCTTCAGAGGATCCAATGATCCCAAGATTATCCTGCAGCCAACGGACCACAGCTCCCGCGATGGCCACAGAACCCTGGTGAAGCGACAAAGGGATCACTGTTTTGTCTGAGTGGATTCAAGTCTGCAGAGTGTCATCCTGTCTTGATTATTGCAATGGTGTCCTGACATGCCTCTCACAGAAGTCACTCTGTAGACTCCAGTTGGTCCGGACTGCAGCTTCCAGGCTGCTAACTAGATCAAGGAAAAGTGGAGCACATCACTCCCATCTTAGCCTCCCTCCACTGGCTGCCAGTCACTTTCAGAATAGACTTTAAAATTGTATTGACAACCTTCAAGGCTTTTCATGGCCTTGTCCCAATTTACATTTTAGAGTTATTCACCCCATATGTGCCCGCCCGCAACCTGAGGTCCTCTAGCAGTAACCTGCTGGCCGTCCCCAAATCAAGGTTGAAGACCCGGGGTGACGCTGCCTTCACCGTCCGAGCTCCTCGTCTGTGGAATAATCTGCCCGAGGAGCTCAGACTGGTGAACTCACTGTCCTCCTTTAAAACCCAGCTAAAAACTCACCTCTATCATCAGGCCTTTGAGTCCCCTCTATGACTGTGTTTATCTGTTTCCTGCCCTCCATCTGCAGTGTTTTTGTAATCGTTTGTCTGCTAACCCTTTATATCTTTATCTTTAGATTTATGTATATTGCTTAATAGGTTTAGGTTGTCATTGTCTCTGTGTGTAATGCTGCTGCTACGTAAAAAAATCCCAACTTGGGATCAATAAAGTATATCTATCTATCTATCTATCTATCTATCTATCTAACCTGACCAGTCTGAGCAGATGACCGCCCACCCTGAGTTGTGGATCTGTCCAAGGTTTCTTCCTAAAAGGTAGTTTTTCCTTGCCCCAGTCACTGGTGGGATATGTTGGGTTCCCATTTTGTATGTGCCTCTGTTTTGTGTGTCATGGCACACAAAAGCTCTCGTACCTCTAGTGCATAGCAGGCTGGTTTGTCTCGACCAAGTTTGTACGCCACCGTGGTCAGAAGCCCGTGCTCAGACATTACAGGCTGCAATGTGACCAGAAAAAGAGAAGCTTTTCAGTCAGTTATTTGGGAACACTTCAAATAAAAATCACAGCATCAGTGGGCGCACCTTTGCCCCGGTGTTCCGCAGTAGAAAGCAGCCTGTACCATAACTGCAACGCGAGGAGATAAAAGTTGAAAACACGTCTGGCTCAATACTAGAAGATAGAAACTGTAGTGGCACTTACGTGTTTTTGGCTTGCCCATCCTGAAAACACATCTGTCCCACAAGCGCTGCAGACTGATCGCCCAGACACTGGATTTCAAAGGACACACACATGCAATGTCAATCACACATGCCCTCATTATAATGATATTGAGAGTGTTGACATGGAAACACAGATGAACTCACCCCTGAAATTGGAATGCCAGAAAGTGCTCCTGATTTCTGTTAAGAGGAAAAAAACACAACAAAATGTAAGTTCAGTAAGTGTACTGTGATGTATTTCTTCACATATTTCTTTGTTTTCACAAAGCATTCTTTAGTTTGTTTACTTGCATTTCGGAGTTTACAAAGTTGAACTTGTGTAGCCAAATTGGACATCCATCATTTCAACAGAAAAACTGAAACTCTGACATTAAACAAAAAACTAATTGAACAGATTTAGAACCTGAAATTCTGCATTGTAGTATAATTTGATGCGTGTGAATATTTGTTAAAATATACAATCAGCAACATATTAATCACAAGATATTCAAATCTAATTCACTATGTAGCAACACACCATCTCTGATAACAACATTATTAACAAAAAAGGGGGATTATTAATATTATTTGGTTGCATGAAGCCAAATAACACCAGTGTTTATTCTAGTGCAAAATGTAACAGTGAAAACGCGGCGAGGCGACACACAAGCAAGTATGAACCTGTGTAAATCAAAATGTCTTCACTCCCTTGTCAGGCTGCTGCTTTTGCTTTAGATGTTAGCGGGTGAAGCAGGTTAAATAAAGCCATGCATTAGAGTGAAGAGATTTAGTTTCAATGGGACGCTGCAGAGGAGGAGGAGGAGGAGGAGGAGGAGGAGGAGGAGGAGGATGGTCTGCTTGGGAAAGCTGTGAGTGTCAACAACCAGCCAAGTAGCAAATCACCACAGAAGCCAGGTGGGACACGGACCATCCAGTACATTTCCAAAAGCGAAGAAATGACAAAAAGAAAACTGCATACATGTAAATATCACTCAAAGTCTATTTTTTGCTCCATAAATCATGACCAGCTCATTAAGGGCTACACTTGTTTGGAGGGGAAAATATCCGACATGTGTGACTTTGCCGCTAAAGCTCTCGGAGTGATGATGGAAATGCATGGTAGGATGGCGTGTTCGCTTGAGAAGCACAAGGGGTTAATTCATGTGAGGGGGTAAAACAGTATGGCGGGTCGTGTTTACTTACCCGGCTAGAACAAATTTTCTACCAGTGAGAAAAGAGACACAATGGCACACAAACAATGCCTCTAAGAATTTCTCTGTAAACCGTCATGCACTTAAAACAGTTTGAATGCACACCAACTAAAACACACCAAGAAGAAAGAAATGGCTGATGGGCCGTATTTATAACGCCATTTTATACCTGAGAGGTACTCAGTTCGCTTTTACATACATGCCCTCATTTAGGGATGGCTGCCATACTCTGTACTTATTTTATTTATTTAATGCAAGTGATCTCCACCTATCAACACTGAAGTCACGCAATCCACAAATTAAAATGTCCAAAAGTTCATAAAATACTCAGCATGGTGAAACATGAAAAGATTTCTGATGATGACTTACCATGAGACCGTAGATTTCTGAGGAGCTTCTCACTCGGGGTAAAATCTCCATTGGAATTCCAAAATATCTAACAAATAAGCAAATAATTCAGCCCATCTTTTTTGACAAGATGTGAAGGATTTTTTCTTGAAGAAAGTGTCTGTCATACTTGCAGAGCTCCGGGTCCCAGTCCAGGGTGTGAATGTTAAACAGCATGGTTCTGCTGGCGTTTGTCACATCCGTGCAGTGAACTCCGCCTGACTTCCCCCCAGTTAAACACTGTTTAAAAAGCGAAAAACCAAAACACCTGATCAGACCATTGCACAAAGTTTTCGAGACATGTGTGTGTGTGTGTGTGTGCATGTAGCTATGGAAGGAGTGGGACAGTCCTACCCAGATGAGCCAGGAGTCGATAGTGCCGAACAGGGCGCGGTGGGAAACGACAGCTTGGTGGACCTCCTCCACGTTGTCCATCAGCCAGCGAAGCTTCACTGCACTAAAGTAAGTGCTAATGGGGAGCCCTGTCTTGTGCTGAAAGAGAGCGTAATGAAGGCAGTGTTTGAGGAGGATAAAAACACAGTTTGTCTTGCTTTCATTTGTGTCAGTCACGCTGCACAATCATGCAAACCATTTTGTAGCGTCCCAAAGTCACATTTGTGGAAATCCATGATAACAATTTATGCAGAATTACAGAAGAAAACTGCACAAACATCATGTGTGTGCTCTCTTTATCAAAGAAGTGAAGTTGTGCTAATAAAAGAAATTACTAGCGGCAGGCAAAAAAACAAGGATAAAAATGTGATGTGTTGGCTATGTCACCACCAGAAGTCCCTAAATGCTAAAAATAGCTGCATGTCTACATCAAATAGCAGGAATTAAAAATACATAAATAGATATTGACAAGACACAGTGGAATGATATCAATCAAGAATGCATCTAATGCTATACTCAGCCTGCACAGTGAAACAACCAATAATGTGTCACCTTCAAGTGGTTCTTATTCCTCCCTGGAGTTTTGTTGATAAGGCCTTCAACTGTTGATTGAGTCCGCAAGTCCAGCCACACTGAAACAAAACAACGAGTGACTAACAAAACAAGTCTCAGTAACCAAAGAAGCAGAAACGCATCAGATTCAGAATGGTTACCGATTGCATTGTAGAGGGGCTCTCCCGTCTCTTTGTCCCAAACAAGTGTGGTTTCTCTCTGATTGGTCACTCCAATAGCTAAACAAAACCAAAAATCGAGAGATTAGAAAAGGTGCGAGCTGTGAACACAGTCATCATCACACACCGCAAACCTTTGATGTTTGAAATGTCGATGTTGAGCTGGGTGAGCTTTTCACACGTGCGCTCCATGCACTCGTACACCGACTGGAGGATTTCTTTGGGGTCCTCTTCCACCCATCTGCGAGTGACAAAGAAAGAGTGTCATGCAGCAAATGTTTCCACCTGTGAAGATGTTTTTTACACAGCATTTTCCACCAAAGACTACACACCCTTCTTTGGGGAAGCTCTGTTTGATTTCCACCTGATGATGGCTTAGTAGCTCTGCTGTTTTTGAATTGAAGACCTTCAGGTGGGAAAAAAAGGGCACAAAAAGAGAGCATTCTGTTCAGCATGAGTCACAGAGGGTAGACGTATTGAAACCAGGCAACTCTGAATCACAAACCTACTTTTCTTCAACAAGTTTTTTGGATGTTGGTATACATACACGTTATAACGCTTTGTAGCAGTTTTTGTTTATGAGAGGCTTTTTAACCCGTGTGCCACAGCAGTGTTGTTACTTTCCATGCCCACACTCACTATTATCACAGCCAAAAAATACCCCTGCAGGTGTCACACAGCATTTACCAAGAGCAGTTGTGGTAAGTTGGAGCTGTCAAACTTGAGGTTTACTTGACAGAAGTGCATAACTATTCGATCATTCATGTTGCAAAACTACGGTACTGTCACACAATAACTGCAGTCCAAATGTTCAGAGGTCTTAGTTAATTCACTCTGGTCATGTGTCTCGCTTTAAGATTCTTACTAACAAAAAAAAGCTGGGTTCTGAACCATCAGCCCGACCCGGGTTCAGAATCAACACAATGAACTGAAAAACCAACATTTCTAGTAAACTGAATATTTGCCTCCATCTTGAGCAACTATGAAAATTTGCTGACAAGTGAGACAATCACTTGTGCAGTAAAAACATTTAAACAAAACTGTTGTATCTGTGAGTTACAGGTAAAGCAGCTGGTTTGGTCAGCTAACCAAGCACAATAGGTGACCCTTGACCTATCAGAAACAGGTTGAGCTGTGTATTCATATTCATAAGTACGAATTGGAGATTTGACACCGTCGTGCAAGATTTGATTTGTATCCAAACTGTATCTTGTGGAATAGGTCAATGCTGGGTAAGCATGCTAACCACAACTACCAAAACGAATATCAAATTTAATAAAATGCAACATACTGTTCCTGATTACTAGTTTCCTTCCAGTTAATGAAGGTCATTCTCTCCAATGGGAGGAACCACTGAGCTGCAATGTTTCTCCTTCAATGTCAAGAATGCATTTCAACCGCAAACAGCTGCTGGAAACATTACTAATAATGTGATCATTTTGCATGGGACGTAACAGCCTTACAGCAAGTCAGTGAGGCGATAATGACATTCTACTCTGTCAGTAACCTTCTCTGCTTCAGGGCTCTGCTAGGGATCATCTCAGGACAGCTCACGATGCTTCTTGCACCCCGAAGCAAGTATGTTGCTAACTTAGAATGCCTTGAAAGATGGGAGAGAAAAGGACGCGCCAGGTTTCACGGTTTGGAGCGGAGCGTTGCAGAGGAGCTAGCTGTCACTTTGCAGGGCGTCTTACCAAGAACCGGGTGGAGCTCGTGCCCTGGTCAATGGCGGCAACCAGCGGGCCCAGCGTGATCCGGTGTGACGACGCGGCCATAGCGCCGTTCATGGGCAGCCCCGCAGCTTCAGCGCCGAACTGGACTGGAAACCGATTAAGCTGCCGCCGGTAATGCGGCTCAAGCAGGCTCAGAAAGTAAAGGGTGGTCGGTCAGTCGCGTCCTTCGTGCGTATCATTCATGCCGACCATAGAAATACACGTAGACGCTGCTTCCGGGCGCCCGGGATGCGTCTCTGCCGTCGCCATCTTGCTCCGGGAATCTGAAACTGCGCGTATCAACAGAATTGTAATTTTGAGCACTGTAGTTCTGTTTTATTTAATGCTACTTTGTTATGCTAATGATACTTTTGACCATAATTGATGATTTTGATGTGACAAAATGGATGGATGGATTACACCCTGGATTGGGATAAAAAATATTAATAATATTAAAAAAATATATAAAATATTAATAATTGATGTTGACACTTACTGAGCATTTTGACAAAAAATATACATGTAATTTTGTGACACTACTGAAGAGTTTGAAATATTTTATTGCAAAACTAAACTAATCTGAATTCCTTCCGAGCAAATTAGACACTGGGTTCAGGGAGTGGGCAAATAAAAGACGATGGTCGGTCCACGATAAACCTATTGTTTGAGAC
>CAESWR010001531.1:96548-109531 GCA_903171835.1 Mullus surmuletus | reverse complement strand
ATTTGCTGCCCGATTGCAAAACTTGAAAAGATGAAGTCGCACCTACGGAGGCCACAGCTGGTGATCATTTTTATAGCGTTTTTAGTTGTTTGACCTATATAACATCCGAAAATGGTACAAAATGTGAATGAATGAAAAATCCTCAGATGTCTAGGATCTCTTCTTATCTTTTGTACTTCTTATCGTCACCATTGACGTTACCTTGTGATTTTAAAAGTGGCGGACAGGGTGTGTTTTGCTGTCTCATGTGGATCTTTGTTACCTAGCACCTGATTTCTTTGACGTGTGTCAGCTTCCGGCGCTTACCTTGCACAGTTATACATTTACTACAAATATATGTAGTAAATATACGTAGTAAATGAGACGTTTTATTTCATCAAATATATTTTTGGTGATAGTGGGCAGGGACACATATGTAATAACCAACAGTGTCAACAGCTTAGATTAGGCCGGGGTGTAGGTGGTGAAGGAAGTGTGCATTAAACGAGTAAAAATTACTGTTTTCATTACCCACACTTTACCACTAATTATAGTTTAGTGGGCCATTTCCTGAAGTTAGGTGCCCTCCTGGAATCCATCCAGCCGGTTTGGGGATCTGCTGTGGCGCAGCACTTCTCTCTTCTGACCTCATTAGCATGTTCCCACTCCGACAGCCCCTCTGCTCTCCGCTGTCGACGCCGCTCAGGCAGGCTGTCAACATTACGCTGCGGAACAGGCCTAAGATTTTTCAAATGACAGGCAGAAAGACCAAAGTCTGCATCCAAAGCATCCTCCCGGAAAGGACAGTCTGGTATTTATAGAAACGTGCTGCAATGTCACGGGCAGAGCGAGGTTCTTTCTCTCTTTGAGTGTTCACATTTTACAGTGTAGGCACGTGCCGGAGCGCTCACACTCAGGGCTGCTCCTTACAATGTGACCTGTTCAAACACACAGACATTCCTTCACACTGACTGTTTTGTCTGAGGTTAACTGTTTTTTTTCTTTCTCTTCCTCATCTCAAAACATTCTGAAGAATACACAGCAAAATCCACTCACTGTAAACAGATTTGTGTCAATGTCAATCATTTTCATTTGCACAGACTTTGATCCTAAATAGGAATCTGTCACTGAAATCGTGAGTTTGCTCTCCTTTCCACAATTTTGCACCCACACATTGTTTTGGAATTACAATGCATGGTTGTGCCAATATAATATTTTGGACATCATTGTCATAAATAGATTCATTGCACCCATTTATCTCATTATAGAATCTCGTCTTCATACTGTACAGTTAGTTGATGTAATTAGGAAACTGTACATTAAGAGTACTCTGAGTAATGATTAAAAACCTAAAAACAACCCACTTGGACTTCTTGTTATTCAAACCATGTGGATTTTTTTTCCACACAGCTGTGTTATAAATCTGATGTTTGGCGTGGAGAAAGGTGGACCAAAATGCTGAAAACAGCAGGACAGGAGCTGGAAATGGGTATTTGTATTATAAACTTAACAAGAAAGGCACATGCAGGGTCTCTGGAAGAGGCAACTGACAACAACTGACAGGCTCAGTAGGCAAAAGGAAAGACAACATCCCATCTGATTTCTGATATTTCACAGACATGTTATATGATACTTTGCAAAGCCGGGCAGATTTAGCTCTCTGTGTGAGTGATAGCTGATTATTGTCAACATAATAGCAGGAAGCATGCTTTCCATTTGTTGCATCCACTTTTATGGTTGCGTAACGCACAGAAACGTGAACCCATGCTCAGATGTAGAGCCGTAAATCTCTATGACAACCAACAGTGGTGCAGTGTTCGACTGGCATGTCTCTGATAGTTTGCAGCGCTCCTTGGCAAGCTGGAGGCAGTGACAGCTGAGTTCATGAGAAATTATGTGTCGAGTGTGTCTAATAAATTCTTGAACTACTACGCCGGGCTGAGGCTTGTTTACTGCAGTGTTGGCACCCACGTAACATAGCATCAGAGGTGTAAAATAAGATTCGTGGGAGCTTGTGTTGGGCTCGCTGTTTGTGTAGGTGTTTAAACATGACAAAAAAACCCTCCAAAATCAAGATAATTTTCTTTTATTTTTTATATTTTCGGATCTCAGCAGCACAACTTGCTTACAGGAGTTCGCACGGTTCACTTCTTTTGTAACTTTTGTGAAAACCAGTCAAAACCACTATCAAGTGGATCCCCCACTTAAGTGTTGACACTCATTTGCAGCAAAGTAAACAGAGCACATTCCACCCACGCCACCGCTCGCTTTGTCACCAATAAAACAACACCTTGTCTGTCAAGCACGACAAAGCTTACCGTACATGATGGTTTTTCCAGGAAGTCGATTAAGTATTGCTGTGAAGAACACGGTTCAACAGTTTATGCTGCGCTGTAAATTCTGACATGTTCTGGTTACTTAAAAAAGTTTGGAAACCGTTAATAAACAACTTTACTCACTTAAGTTAATAAACAACTGCTAATAATAAGATGAGCAGATCATGGTCAAATCATTTTAATGTTAGCTTTGAATTAAGACTACTGTAGAATTCTGGGTAAAATAACACCTAGACATGAGTTAAGAACACTGAAGAATTATACGTTGATTAATCAAGGTTCACTGCACTATATTTGAAAAGTGCAATTTATTACCTGTGCATTCATATTTATGTTGTTATATATTTATCCGTATTTTTCATATATAGAACGTAGTCTTTTTTTACTTTATAACTTAGTCTTTTTAAGCTACCATACACTGAGTCAACTGCACTTTCAGTTTCATTGTTGTCTTTTTAAAAAACAATAGACGATTTTCCTCTCCTTTCTTTTTTTTTCACAATCTAGCTTACAGCCTTATTTCTGTGAACAAATGGCACACAATTATCCACTGATAGTTAACTCAACATTTTGGTTAAAATTGATTGAGTAAACACACACACACACACACACACACACACCTACACACAATATCTGGAATTTCAGAAATAGAAATCTGTCAATATTTAATAAGAATGAAAAGAAGTGATCCCTTCTCTTTCTTAACCCTTTCCTATGTAAATCTCATGAGAGGTTTGGAAATTGGGATCATTTTGGTTTAGGTGCCTTAAAGTTTTACAACTAAAGAAGCTGCATAAAGTTACTGTATTGGACAGGGTGTCTATGTGTCAAATTGAGGCCAAATTTACCCCATGTATATGTACACCTTAAGATAAACAGCACTCATTTGGAATTTTAGGAACAGGAGACTATAAGTGTTTGTGTGTTTGCATGTGTGTGTGTGTGTGTGCGATTGACTGAATTCTACACTTTGGTAATAAGCTGCACTCTGCATTCCTTTGTTGAGGAAAGACACCAACTTCCCAACCCACAAAAAAAAGATGACGCGAGAACACAGAAATCCCCACCTAAAATATGCCACTCAGGAATGCAGGCTTTGTTTGTCTTTGATTTCGGGAAGTGAAACTGTGAAACGGTTGATGAATTCCTTGTCAGGACACTTTCACCGTAGCTTTACGTTGCCTTTGAGAACCGGGAAGCAGCATCCTGAAAGTTGTCATGAGCGCGAGTTTTTTTCCCCTCTGTTGTGTGTTTGGGTTATTATGTTCTTATAATGTTCTTTGTAGCTCTAAGGAGGGTGAGGGTAAGCTTTACTGTGTCAAGTTGTGGAGACGATGCGAGCCTCTGGTCTGTGTGGATATGAATTGTGGGTAAGCAAATTAAAAGGATGCGAGGCGAGGACATCCCTCGGGCGAGCACCGGGAGCCCCTGTGACTCCGCCGGCCTATAATTGCTCCCGCTGGTCCTCATTAAAACCCCACGACAGCATCAGTTTTGCCAACACAAACCTGCTGACACCTTCACAAATTCAACCTGATTTTGTCTTTTCTATTTATAACAATTACCAGAAGGTGAATCATCACTGACACACGTTTTTTCCCTTCACCTTAAAGCAATGTGACACAGCTTTCCAGACGTTCACTCTGTGGCGTCGACGATGCGCTGAGAGCAGGTGGAGGTGTTTGTGAGGAATGTATGGGTGCGGCTGCACAACAGCCCACGCTCGAGTCTGACTCGCCATCAGGAATTTGTAGAGTGAGCTGGCTTTCTCTCTGGCTGATACTGATATCAAAAATAGACCCTTTGCGCCCACAAACACGCCCACACTTTTGAGCCCCACCCTGTTATGTACCTGAGCAATGCAAATACACACACACTCAGTGATTCACACTCATACACACGCCAGTGAGTTTCATGTTGTTTGAGTTGTAAAACTGTGCAGGAGTCCTCTGGCCAATCCCCTTGGCCTTCAATATTAACATAAAACCTGCTTGTGTTCTGTCAGGCGTTTTTTATTTTATCCGTTTTAATGATTTTATGATCACTTTTATGGGTCCTACATCTGTTTGATGGACCTCCATCGGTTAATTTCCCTCTCCAGCTTTATTGAAGTGAGTTAACAATTTGAATTCCAATCCAGCCGCGGA
The DNA here is from genome assembly GCA_903171835.1 of Mullus surmuletus. Classification (NCBI taxonomy): domain Eukaryota; kingdom Metazoa; phylum Chordata; class Actinopteri; order Syngnathiformes; family Mullidae; genus Mullus; species Mullus surmuletus. The sequence goes on along the minus strand of CAESWR010001531.1, from coordinate 105,069 downwards.
ACAAATGCACTAAGGACCCCGGGGCAGATATTGGTGAAGGACCCTCCCTACCTTCTGTCGTTCTGGGGGTGGATGGAGTGGCGTTTGGGGAGCTGATTGATATCATAGATTGCCCTTACTTTCCGGACCAGGGGGGTTTCCCACTAGCCTAGGGTTCGTTAGTGGGGCGGCTAGTGGGCCGATAGCTCTGCTCCTGTTCCAATCAGTCCAATCAGTCAGGATAAAAAAAAAAAAAGATCTTCCATTGGAACATTACTCACTCTCAGATGAGTTTTGCTGAAAGGGAATCAACAACGGCAACTATTGCGTGAACGACTGGATCACCTTTGTGAAAGGCAAGACCTTGATGAAATTGCCGCCTCCTCCCCGGATATTGCGGTGACTCAGAGTCTATGAGCAAGGGCACGTAGTGGCAGCAGCATTAAAACTTGCAGAGTTGCGTAACATCTCATGTCAGGGTTGGTTTGATGACACGGTGCCAATGAATATGTGTATGTGAGGGAAAGTTGGTGTCATCCGGCAGTGTGAGCGCCGTGTGCACAGTGTGTTTTCAGTGGTGCTTTACATCCAGAGAATGATACAGATTACTCAGCCAAGGCTCCAAATGAGTATTGATATCAGCCCACCGTCAGCATCCCGAGCGGCGGCCTGTGAATACAAGTCAGGCGGCCGTTTTGCAGCAGCACACATTTGGCCCATGCACCTCTTCAAGGTACACCTTCAGCTTTGGATTCATGGTGGAATTTAGGACAGCAGATGAGTCACAAAAGCTCCATCCTCCGCTGAGGAGGCCTGAAAGTGTGGGGGGGGGGGGCAGCAGTAGGGAGTCCCGGGTCGTCTGTTACGTCATCAGAGGCAGCGGGAGGAAGGGGGGCTCGCCTTAGCTTGTTTCCTCTCTTAAGTGCAGACAGAAGAGCAGCTGACTAAATTATGAATGAAATTCAGACAGCAGCAGTCGGGGGCAGGGACAAAAACTCTCCTCTGTCCCTCGCCCCTTTTTTGTTTTTGCCTCACAAAGATGGAATCGCTCTATGCTGTCTTGAACATAGTGTTCCCGAGGGTTATTTCCCTCCCTCATGCACGCACAAAGAAACCACAGCTGCAGTTTTATCACTCTGCTGTGGTGCTATTTCTTTTTCACACGGTATTGAAACTTCATGAAGCAACAACACGCTGCCCACCCTGTTCTAATGACTGGCAACAACATCCTTTTTTTATCTGGATTTTTGTGTCATAATTTTTATTTCATAAAGCTGCTGTGTGAGGAAAAAGATTTCAGACACTGAACTTTAATCGAGGAAACCCTACAGATACTCAGAATTAAATAAAACTGACAATTTATGTTGCATAACAGCAACATTCTACAACAAATAAATCTAATTCTTCAGTTTTTACATGCATAAACCCGGTGTATTATTAGTCTCTATCCTCAATGCGTTTTAAAGCACAAGACTACAGCTGACTCTTATGACAAGCATAAAAAAGGCAGAAGTAAGGGTCAGCGTCTACAAACTCGGACCCCACATTTTCCCATGGTGCTCCAAAAACAGCTTGCAGGCTGAGATGGTGAAAACAAACTCAGCAGCCTTTTTCGGCTCCTGCTTGTGAAGAGGCTTCTTTTTTTTTACCACCCAGTGCTTACTGTACTCTAGGTGTGTGTGGGTGTTTAGATACCAATATTTGCCTTTTGCATGCTCGTGTGTGTGTGTGTGTGTATGTGTGTACGTGTGTGTGTTTTAAAGGGCAATGTGGTGGCTGGCGGCCCCAGAAATTTGGTTATAGCCATTTGCATGAAGAGCACAGTGCAGAATTTTCCATCATGAAGTTCCAGTGTTGAGGAATCATCACAGTTAACAGAGAGAGTTCATCATTGTGCTGCAGTAAATGTGATTGTTTAGGTTTTTCTTGTTCAAAGCGGCTGAGCTCTGCAGGGTTTTACACTTTCTGCCCACACATGCTGCCTGCAGCTGAACACACTGAGCCTTTTCTCTGCTTTTGTTTCCAGTCTCTCCTTCTATGGTTTCTTTGTGCATACATCAGTCTGACTGTGTGATTGTTTTTCCAGTAGGTACTACATTTCTAAAGTTGCAAAGGAGGAGGACCTGGAATTGTGTGACAGTATTCAAGTTGGTGATAAAACTGCGTATTGATGAATGTGGATCAAACTTTTTTTTTTCATATTTCCCGTTTTCTTCTTGTTTTTAATTTCTCTCCTATCAATTTTATTTTTACTATTTTCTTGTGAATTTTATTCAGGCAACTGCCAAAACATACTCTTGCTTAGTACTTTCCAAAAAATGGACAAAAATTGAAAGATGGCCTGAAAAGGAATTAAAATGAACTCACTAAAATCTGTATTTCTAGTTTCATTCATTTAATTCATTTAATTTACTCCCGATCTCCAAGGAGGAATCGGTTATCTCATGTTTAAATGCAAACGTGCAAAGCAAAATCACTTGAGATAAGATCAACCACTGACAGAGAGTGACCATGGAGGTTCCAGAGCATGAAAATATTTTAAAAGCACCTATTTTCACTTTTATATGAGGAACTTTAGGTCAGAAAGCTCTGCAGATGTCAAACAGAAACCTGCTGTGTCACGCTCACAAATTCCTCATCAAACAGCAGCGCTAAAGAGGAAGTGCGGGACTTTCCCTGCTGCTGTCACGACACAAACCTGCCCATTGTCGCTCCGCTTCTCGCAAGCGTCCCAAACCTGCCATTCATTGTCAGCGTTGCCCATCACCTGTTCTTCTCCACTGCTGCAAGAACACAGTGTACCATGCAGCCCCACTGATGGGAATATTGAGAGCAATGCAAAGAGTGGGTGTGTGGTGGTTGGGTGTGTGGTGGTTGGGTGGGTGGGTGGTAGCGTATGCAGATGCATGCTTGTGAATACATGCACGTTCTTCTGTCCGCTGCACGCACACACTGTGCTGGAACACCCTGTTCTTCTCCAAATCCAAATCTCCTCAACTAAAGAGAGGAGGGGTAACAGGGGGGTCAGTCTGCTTTCCCCACAGTGGATTCGACCTAAATTTGTGCATCCGCTGTACCTATTGTATCAATATGCGCAATTCTGAGGGTTGATTTCTTTTTGTATTGCTTGACAAACAACTCAATGACTTAACAGCTTAACTGCAGAGTTCAGTCCTTACAGTTGAACTTCTCATTTTGTGTTTTTAGTCTTTTTTTGTGTGAGCTTTTACAGAAAAATGTCTCTCACAAATGTCTCTTATTGTCTTTATGTCTCTCACAAACCCTTTAGAATGAATCAGCCGGTGATAGTAAACGAATGTCAGCGGTTACCCAACCAAGGGTTCCCTGTCTTTTGATTGGTTGCCGCAGAAACACTTGAAACACACTTCACACTCGCACTGAATGCAGTTGCACACATTGGCAATGAGCTACGTGATAAAGCCTGGAATGTAATTCTGCTCACATGCTTCATTGCCAGCAAAGAGCCTGGAGCTCTTCCTCACATGTCTATATTATTACATCAAACTGTCAGTGAGATGATGTAACAATGCTGACAATGGGCAGCATGTGTAGCATTGCTCTAAATAAGTGTTTCATTGTGACTGCAGCTGGGCCTCGATGCTCCTGCCTCTTGAGGGCAGGTGAACATGTGCCAGTAGATTCTCTCTGTCACTGCATTGAACAGATCAGTGTGTGGATGCAAAACAATTTCCTCCAGCTAAAGTCTGATAAAACTGAAATCATTGTCTTCTCTCTAAAACTACCTGAACTGACCTGAACTTTAACTGCCACATTAAATCAATAACATCCACAGCCTTTTACCATCTAAAGAACATAAACCAGACTTGAAGAGACTAATCCATGTGTTTGTCTCCAGCAGGTTAGACTACTGAAACGGCCTGCTCACCGGGCTCTCTCAACGGGCTGTAAGACAGCTGCAGTACATCCAGAATACTGCTGCTCGAGTCCTGACTAGAACCAGGAAATACGATCACATTAGTCCAGTGCTCAGGTCTCTGCACTGGCTTCCTGTCACCCAGAGAATAGACTTTAAAACAGCTCTGCTTATGTACAAGTTTCTTAATGGTAGATCTCCAAAGTACATCTCTGACATGTTAGAGCCATATGAACCATCTCGGGCTCTGAGAAGCTCAGGCAGCGGCCTCCTGCTGGTGCCCAGAGTCAGGAGGAAACACGGTGAGGCTGCGTTTCAGTGTTATGCAGCTAAATTCTGGAACTGCCTCCCAGAAGATGTGAGACAGGCCCCAACTCTGACAATGTTTAAATCCAGGCTGAAAACAGTTCTATTTAGCTGTGTATATGACAACTGAAAGGATTTTATCTGCACTCTTCTCTTTTAATTTTCTTAATTATTATTTCTTTGTTTTTATGATGTGATTTCATGCCACTGTAAAGCGCTTTAAATTACCTTGTGTACGAATTGCTTCGATCCATGACATCTTTGTAACGCACACTTTGCCACAAATTCCATCCGCCTTTATTCCACCCGCACTAAAATACTGTTCAGTCTGGACGTTTTTTATGTTTGAAAGAGGGACAAAAGTACAAAAGAACCCCAAAAAACCCACACACTTCTGTTGCTCGGGTCTGGCCCAGTTCCAAGCTACAGCAGGCTGGTCCTTGGTTGGTCAGCCCCCTCCTCCTTCCAAGAGGGGCTCGAGGTGAAGTAAATACGTGGTGATGGAAGTTGCAGGAACAAGAGTTGGAGGAGAGAGATCTTGGAGGGTTCCTTTTATAGTCAGGGGGCTCCTTGCTCTGTCCAGTGCAACACATGACCAGTCAGACTGGAGAACCTGGCTGGGACGCATTTCATACATAGGTGAGCAAGGACGGCTGGGAAATTAGGTCCTTTTGGTCTTTCTACTATAGTCTTGAGAGAAAGAAAACCTTTGGGTTGCAGGTAGGTTTCTTTTTGTTTGAGTCGCCAGCATGAGGGCTGTATCTCTGGCCTGGAAGGAGTCTTATTCTCAACATACCCCAAAACACATGGGGCGGACTGTTTACAAATGTGTAAAACTTTCCGTCTAACACCAATCTGAGGCCCAAAGTCGACGAAAACGCAAACTTTTGAAAACAGGCTCCAGAGTTCAAAGTTTTGAAAACGTAATAGTTTTTGTCTCCATGTAAACATTACTCAAAATGATGATGCTTGGCGCATTCGCAGTAGCTGTTCAGATTAAGGTTGTGCACGCACCTAGGAAGAACAACAACAACAGCTATGGCTGACGTCAGAGTTTTCGGTTGTTTTCGCGGATCCGTGTACACGCGCATTGTTTTTGCACCGTCTCTGCAGAGCATTTCTGAAAACGCAAGGGAAAAAAAGTGTTACTACTACTTCAAAGTTTGATTATGGGCTATAGGGAGATAACGCAGGTGTCAGAGGTAGGAAGGGGGTCAACAAATACAAGTGTATAAAGAGCCTTGTTGACAACTCAAAGTACAAAACCTCCTGCTTTGTAAAAAATGAATGGGGGGGTTGGATGTGAAAATAAAACTGGGGCAAGAAGTGAGGGGCAGCGTGAAGAAGACTTCCTGTCTGAAACTCCGAAGGAAGTAAACAGGAACCACAGCAGTGATCGAGTCTGACCTCAAAGTGCATATGATGGCGTGTGTGTGGCTGAACACTGTGTACCAGACGGCAGACAAACGCAGATATGAGGATGTGGAGCATAAAGGGAGAAGCCCCTGGCAGCCGCACATCCTCTCATATGCCAGCATGATGGGTCAGCTCCATTTATCTCAGTCAAACATCTCTTCATGCAGATGTGGAGCCAGGTGTGTTGTGTCTGTGGGATGTATATATGTCACCGGAGGCGAAGATGATCTGAGAGCAAACACTACTTTTGGGGAACGTCTGTTAAACTTTGCTGAGGAAATGAGCACAGCCACACCCCTTCCCTGCAAACAAATAATGGGATTTGTGAGTTTCTGTTAAGGGCTTCTTGCAGATGTGCACACACGGGCAGATGTCAACCAGATGATGCCTCTCGCCTTGTAATAAAGCAGTCGCCACTGTCTGTTCTGCTCCTGCGAGAGGACACGGTCTGGTAGTGATAACTGTGCAGCCTCACAGTGCTGTAAGGTCATTGCGGCAGGCCTTCCTCGGGCGGCTCACATTCACATCGATTGTCTCCCGAGGAGACAATCTCTGCCGCCCACGGGGTGTCCAAACTATTTTGGTGGCTGCTGTGGGTTCGAGGTCGCAATCCTGCCGTGCAAGGCAAGGTCGAGACTTCTCTTTCCTGCGGAGACTGCGGAGGGCAGAGGAAGGACACGCTTAACCCTCACGCTGGCATCGTGACAGACTCGACTGTTACAACTCAGCACATTGGACGTTGTGTCTGAGTTTCGCACGGCACGGTGCGGCAAGTTCAGCAATCAGTGCTTGCTGTCCGGAGAGACCGCCAAGAGCATTTTTTCTATTCTATAAGTGGATTTTCTCTGCCGTTATATTGATAGACATGCCCACTTATGCTCTTTATTAAGACATGATTGGAGAACAAACATTCCACCGTTGTGAGGGCCCAACGTTGGAGCCCCTTTCATGCGCTATAACACATTGCTGAGTCAGTCACACACTTTCAGGGAGTACAAAGCAATGCAGCCAAATCCCAAATAATGGAATAAATGGGCTTCATGCACAGCTCCACTGCTACCACTGCTGAATATAAACCACCTCACTATTTCTCTGTCTTCCATTATTGGACACACTGATTAATCCACGTGTGACGGACTGCAGGATGCAAGTCGCATACACACCTGGATTAATCAGTAGCTGCGTTGCCAATCATACACCACCTTGCTATTCACTATGCAAGAGAAAAGATTTAGTATGCCCCATTAAGTAGAATGTGAAATTCAGTATACTAAATGTACCCGGATGACCTACCATCTGTCTTATTTTGCAGTATGCGAGCCAGAATGCTACCCTGCCATTCTGACCTACAATCCTCAGTGCCTGCGACGAATAAAGCAGCGTTCAAGACACACTGAGATGACAGTTGTCGTACGTCCTAATACTATGCATACCGCATGAAGTAGTACGTACTTGTTGAGGGCAGATGCAGTATATACTGTTGGTGGGAAGAAGTATAAGGATGCGATCAATTCAGGGAGTTGTGGAGCTGTGCATCAAGTCCATTGGTGACCACATCACCCCACACTTTCTATCACTTTGAATTCAGACTCAATAATGTCACCCCCTCCTCAACTGGCATCTACTTAGGTTAAGTAGATATTGATTACATTTTTTTTTTTTTTTGGGTGAACTATCCCTTTAAACACAGTGTTTGGGGGAATGCTCCCTAAATGCTAAGGCAGGGAAACAATAGAAAAGGTAAAAACATGCCCCTTGTTGTTTGCCAAATGGCAGCACAGGTACATACCCGAGGAAAACAAGATAACGTGGAAATTAGTCCAACTATGAGGGAAACAAAATTATAAAATAAACGTTGTCGCTCTAAGTGAATCCGAAATAAAGGAGAACTTGTGACTAAACTTCTATTAAACACAAGTCTACTGACCCAGAATCGTGAGAAACTAAATCGTAGCATAGCATAGCATTTAAGTGACCTATTTACAGAATGTAAGAACCCCTTCCTGTCAATTTTCAGCGACCACACTTCCTTTATTATTGTTTGATAAAGTGAAAAAGTTCAAGTGTCCTAATAAACTGGAGCAGTTTGTGTTGTCAACAACACGATTACAAAGGAAAGCTCTTTAAGTGAACGTGGGGATGGTCGGCCTGTTTTTGTGTCTCCTGCTGTGCTTCGCTGCAAGACTGTCTGGCCCACAGAGAAAGGATGCACACACACACACACACACACATCTCACAGTATGGCCACAAAACAAAGAGTTAACGAGAATCCAAGAGTAACCGCACATTTACTGTTGTTTGTGTAGCTTTCCTTACCCCGGAGCAACTTGCATAATCGTGTACAAGCACAAACTGCTTCAGAAATATCCACACTTGAAATCAAAAAAAGCATTACCTGCCACAAACTATGTGCTTGCACTACAAAGGCGGCAGCAAATGCTTCAGACACAGCAGGAATGCAGTGTTTTACCGTGACGCTGCTGAAAATGGAAATAATGACACAGGCTCTCAGGGAACCGGTCAAACCTTACGCACGCAGACAAAATCCACGCTGACATCTGAGGGAAAGAAAACAATCTTTCATGATTCCCCCGTGAAGATTATGAATAACTTTCATTTGTGGATGTGCTCGTGGTAGGAGGGAAGAGGTTCCAGCACTGTAATCGGGTCACAAGGATGCAGATTTTGGGATGAGAGCTCATTGGGGGAGGGCAGGGCTGCGGTGGGGAGGAAAAGTGAAGGATAAGAGACGGCCGTAATCCCCCCCATAATCCCTTTCTTCCTCCCCAGTGGGAGCACCGGCTATGCACCTCTTGTGGGCTGCTTCTCTCTGCTGTGTGTTTAGAAATTTCATAGGGCTCTGGCTCAGCAGCGGGGCACGTGCCTCTGAAAAATGTGATGTGGGCAGAGGACGAATGAGGACGC
>CAESWR010001531.1:71250-84508 GCA_903171835.1 Mullus surmuletus | reverse complement strand
GAGTGACATAGAGAACAGAGATCTGAACGCTTTTTGATTTGTCCTTTTGGTTGTTTAGAAACACTGCAAACCACCAAAAAAGGTTCTCTAAATATTTTGAGCACACAAAGGTCAAGAATGTTCCACAGGACCCCGCACTTGCTAATCTCAGAGCTGAAATAAATATCACACACCGTTACAACATACACCGACAACAGAAGACGTCCGAGGAAGCCGCACCATCACGTGGATACACACGGAATTCCTACCAAAATGGGTCTGACGGCTCACTGTCAATGTGAATAGAAAGCAAAATATCTGAAAGCACAGATCCTTGGGAAACATTGGCCCATGTTGTTTCAGGAGGCTTCATGTGGTTCTAAACAGTAGGGGAGGTCTTGTTTTTTTGACATTTAACCAATGAGAGCTCCCTTTACACAGAACTGTTGCTCCTCTTTACGATGCAGTTTGTTCCTCACTCGTTAGTCTCACTTTCAGAGGGGGAATAAGTGTTTTTCTATTGAAATAAGAGCAAAGAAGTCAAACAGACAAAACTTAACACAAGAGAGGCCCTGCAGAAGAGATTGCGTAAACATTTAAGTCCAAGAACGCAGATAAATGATGAGAGAGGGATATGCATTCTCCCTGCTGGAGCACCCGAGTGTATTAAAACAATAGATTATTTATAAATGGAAAAATTAGATAAAATTATGGGCAGGGATTTTAATGCTAGCGATGATGTCACACTTTTTCCTTCTTTCCTTCTTTTTTTTTTTTAACCAGGAAATCAATTAAATCTATTGAAAAATCATATTTATGTGTAAATTAAAATAATCATAGATGTACCATTTAAATTAAATTAGGATTTAACATTTGGAGCTTCAACTGTTAGACAATAACATGTGATAGCAATTTTCCACCTCCTCGCTGAGTGTTGTTGTTCATCGAACTCAGGTTACTTGAGTGTGAACACAAAATGCTTCTGTCCTGGCACTCAGTCTGAGACATCACCTCTCCTATCTTATTAAGTGTAATTCCAACAGATAGCATGATTGTGAGAAAAGCCAGCGGGTTAAGTTATGTAAAAAATTAAATTACAGAGCCAAAGAGTAATTTTCCAAGCGACAGCAGCAGTCATGTCACAACCAGTTGGAACTAGGAAGACGCTTCCTTTCTTCCGCTTCCTTCACTTATGATTTTCCCCCCTCTGTGCCAAAGCCTTGGGGTAAAAAGCGGTTCTACAACTTTTAAGGGCTCCCCTCCAGTAAACATCTCCATTGCATAAATCCCATAAACCTTCCCGCCAAATGAAGTAATAAACAGCTCCCTCCCAATACAGAAGACAGTGCAGGCATCATCTCTGGCCTTTGACTCTCAGAGCTGCACAACGGAGGCACAAGGCGAGAAAACGTGACATCCCTCTGCTTGGTACAGCCGCGCTCCCGACAAGGGACTCTGCCAGAGCCGTGTGATGCTCCTATCTGCTCTTATTAAGATTAACACTTCAAGAAAAAATACAAAACAAAACAAAAAAAATAAATAATAATAACATGCAAGATTGTGGGCAATAGGAGAGACTAATCAATATCACAAGTTTCTGGAATCAGTACAAGTAAAATAATTGTTAGCTGCTGCTCTCATCACGTGTCGGACATGTTAAATCAGCAATCTCTCCCATTTGAAAGGGTTTTGACCTGTATCTCCGCTTTGAGAAAAAAAAAGAGGGAATAAATATACGGTCAAAATGTTCACAAATTATTAATTTCTTTCACTTACATGAGGATTTAATGCTATATTGTAATTTATTGTTACTTTGACTTGATCAGTGACCACACACATGTTCTGACTTCTCCTACATGCATTACATTTTAAGATGCGTCACCAAGATAGTCCCAAAACTGAAGTGAAAACTGCATAAAAAACGTATTATTGACCAGATCTTTCCACACATTCAGCACGACGCTGCTCATCTCTGAATGATTAAACGAATGCACAAAATTGAACTCTGAACATGGAGCAATGGAAGAGAAACTCCTTTTTATAATCAAACAGTCCTCTGCTGCAGGACAACTGTGACATCTATACCAACTCGTCCAGTCTGACTCACGCATCGGTCATTCGGTCATGCCGATATGCATTTTGAATGCAGTAGGAGGTGCGTCAATTGGTACACTCTGAAATATCCACAGCAATGCAAAGATATAATTAAAGGACTTTGTTAACGACCGTGCCCTCACCCTTGTCACCGCACCCATTAGGCAGAGTAAGTTGATCATTCGTTCATTCATTTGAGCTCAACAAAGGAACATATAGGTCACTGATTCTCAAAGCAGTCAAGGTTATACATACATCTAATGCCTGCCTTGTTGAATTGATGGGCATAGCCCGCCACCTTGTGGTGAAACACTAAAACCACACAAGAAATGGAGCATGGTCTCATGTCACAACACATTAGCAAATGAATCGGCTATCCTCAGGCGTGATTTGCTGGTATTGACATGTGGAAGACTCCTCCTAAGAAATGAGAAGCATTATAAACACAAAGCATCTTTCAAGCCATGGTTTCTATGGATTGCTGACAGTTTGCTGAGGCAGGTGTGTGCTCAGAAACAAGATGATAATAGACAGAGAAAGTCTGACTTGGGCAAGTCAGTAAAAAGCCAAAAATAATTATGTGAGGATTATAGAGACAGGCTGCTGTCAGATGGCATTAAAGAAAAAGTGAGAGTAGATGTGCACGCAGAGACATTTTGTTTCAGTGATTGACATCAAATAGTTAAAAGATGTTTAGAAAACTACGTACGGGCAGGATTTTCCTGCTTGCCCATATGCCTAGAAAAATATTATTTTACTCATTTTTCTTTTAGAGTTCAAGATATATCCTAATCTATCTCGATGTAAAATACGACATGAATTATCTGAGCAATTGTGCTCAAGGAAACTCTTGTTTATCGTCATTTCAGCATGTAGTGCATAAACCCCAAAGGCCTCATCTTGTGCGTTCAAGATGTTCACTTATGTGTTTTGCTGTTATGCATGATTCAGCACTGTAATATTTATACTACAAAGAGTGGAAGAATACTGTATCATGTCACACTGAAAAGCTTAAAACTGGATATGATACAAAAAATAAAGGCATATTCTTTTTTTTCCACCACTGTACTGTTATGCTATGTTCCATACAACTAATAACTTGGGATCTCAAACCAGCCTTATTTTCTTGAGTCAGTAGAAAATTACAACAGAAATTCAGCCTTCTGGCAGATTTAAAAGGAAAACAGGAGGGAAGGAGGTTGCAGATTGATTAGTTCAATTTAATTGGGGTAGACCTTTTGATCCAAGTTTTCAACTTGAAACTCCCACTTCAAGTGGCGTTCCGAAGCACTGTTTGCAAGTCAGAGGTCAGAAAAACCCTAGTGAGCACGGTGAGCTGACACTGCAGATGTGCAAGTGCTTCTGGGCAGTGAAGTCATTTTTGTGTCAAAGTGATAATACGCAGCTTTTAAGTCCATGTAAAAATAACTGTTGCGGATTAACAACAACCTCTTTGGACTCTACAAAATTTGAGACATTTTCCCAAAAAAGCTGAACATTAATACAAAAGGTGAGATAGCAGCAAAGTAAAAGGCTATATTTGGCAATAAACTCCAGGGACTCCCTCATCTGTGTAAAAGCTTCTCCTGAAAACAGGCGTGTTAACGTCAACAAAAGACATGTCATGAGTCAAAGCCGGCATAACAGACTTTGACGGGCGTCTTATTATCACTAAAGCAATAGGAAAGATCAACAGAACCAGAGATGCCACGAAAAAAAGACGAAAGATTCAGAGCAGTTCAATGTCAGCTGACCTCTAAAAGGCAAATTTGCTGATTTATATCTACCTCTCACTTCACAACCCAGGGCAAAACTGTACAGAAGGGACATTAAATATTCTTGGAACTTTAAGGCTTATATAGATAGGACGTTGGAAACAGTGTTAAACCAAAAATGAGTCCAGCATTTCTAAAAATAAACAAATAAATAAAAATCTGCCACTTTATCAGTATAGTCACATCTACATTATGACAAGCCTGCAAGTTGTTTACAAGACACAGTCAAGAGTTCTACCATTTCCATGTTTGGCAAATAAGGTGTTGCTTACAAAGGCGGCCTTGTTTGAATGAGGATGACGTTGTATTCAAACAGTAAAACTGCCTGCTTACGTTTGCACTTGGTTCCCCTTATCGGTACACAAATTAAGAAAATGAGAAGGAGCGCTGCTGTCAGGACTAGGGTGTGTATATTTTATGGTTTTTATGGTTCCAAAGGATGAGGTCATTCAGTCAGATCAAGACCAAGATCCCTATAACCTTCCAGAATGTACCTTTGACATGTCTTGTATCTCTGGACACTTCAGAGGGCTGTGAAATGCTACAAAAGTGCTTTAAAAAAAAAAAAAATGGACTCACTCACTCATCTACCAACATACTTTCAGAAGTCTTCTGGTGAAACCGCTGACACAAAATTCCTAATAAAGCAGATATGTCTGAAGTTTACTCAGCCATCATTCACACAAGCCGTGGAAAGCTGTGCAGCCTCCTCCTCGTTATACTCAATTTGTGGCTCAAAACCACTTTTGAGGGCATATGTTTTGCTTCAGTTGAGAAAGAGCTTTGCCACTGACAGTATAATTCAGTTTGAGAGATGCCACGTGCACATAAGCAAGTATAATTAATTATCTGAAACATGAAAGACTAGTGGTGGAAGAGAAGAAAGAAAGATGTGTGGACACAGACAACAGGTGTTGTGGTATACAGTGTGTGTGTGTGTGTGTGTGTGTGTGTGTCTGCATGCTGGCTGCTTTTCAAGAGTCAAATTATACCAGTGCTGGCCTGCAAGCTGAAATTCCACCCTGGGAGGCACGAGGGCCTGATGAAAGCACCGATTTATACCGCTCTCCTGACCACGCTTACCGACATCAGCCTCTCTGGCAGATATAGAAGCAGAGCAGGCAGATGAAAATTAACAAGCTCAATTCTGAATACCAGAGACACACCCTCACTTCCCTGTTTTACAACACGACAGCAGCCATACGCAGCTTCTGTGCTAAATCAGGCCATGACAACTGCCGACACAAAGCTTTGTAGCAGCTAATAACAGGCAGCCACAAGAGAAAATGAACGGCCATGTGGAATACCTCGGTTCCACTGAATAAGGAAGGATTTAAAAGCTTATACTTGTTAGCTCAATGGTTTCGCATAAAAGTAACAGTAAAAAGCCAATCACAAGCTCAGAAAATGAAGTCAATGACGGTGCTTCCGCTTTACTGTCAAAGTAAACCTAAAAAAATTCTCTACAGCATCAGACCGAGCACAAGTATGTTAGGGGAAGCGTTTCACGTAAGCAACGGGGAAGTACAGGGATATTTCAGGGAGAAAGAGTGGAATAGACATGTGAGCAGAATAACAGGGTAGAGCAGAATAGTTTGACAGATGACGGCAAGTGCTGCAGCCTCTAAGAGGAAAAGAGACAATGCAAGAAGGCAATACTGGCAATAAAAAGAAGCAGACAATAAATGAGACGGGGCCACATGGCAATGTCCAGTGACATGACCATGACTAGTAACAAGGCGGACACACATGGCGAGACCGTGTACTGGTCCTGCAGGACAGAAGACTATTCATGACAAGCAAAAAAAACGAAACAGGCAGACAACCAGACTGATAGATGCTAACACACTCGAAGAAGACAGCATGCACAAGGCCACAGGCCATGTAACACGCACGAACACACATATGATGAGGTGCTATGAATCGCTGACAAAAGCCTGCACTCAGAATATACTCCTGCTTTGTTTGCAGCTGAATATGACTAAGACTGTGTCAAGATAAGAATTTACGAAAACCTGTCTCTTCTAACCCTCGAGCAGAAAAAATCTAGGGGGGGGGGCACAGAAAAGGTTCGATGTCTCCAAACCGATGACCGGCTGCAGTCAACTGAATTAGAAAATGTGCTTATAGTTTGGTCAAAAGTACACAGAGTTCTTTGTTGCTCACGGTTTCTTTGCTGATAATTTAGAGAAAAGCTGAAAGCTAAGTAAAAGTAAAAGCCACATCAACCAATAATATGCTTGGGAGAGGCGGACAGTTCTCAGGCCTTTCAAACCCCTGGAGGCATTTGGATTGCACTCATAACATGAATCTCCTGCTTAACCAGAACAGTTCTGCAGTAACACTCAAATGCAGCTGCAATAGAGCTCAATTTCTGTGCAGCGAGAGATTGTCAAATTCACCCAATGTAACTCCTGATCAGGTCGTAGACTATGTAACAGGACATAGAACTGCATCTTAAAATGGGGCACATGATTTCTTTTATCTAGGCCTCTGGCTTTATTTAGACTTTTTTTTTAACCCTGCACCTGCAATAGCACATTTGAGTTGCAAAACTAACACTTGTAAATTTAGAAATGACTATGGCAGTGCACAGCTCTCTTGAAGGTGTGCAAATAAACAGATCTTGTGGCTGATTAAATATTAAATATATGGGGAGATGACAAAAACAAGACACTGAAAGAGCAAAGACAGAGACATGTAATCTTATTGACAAAATAATACTTGGCAAATGGATGTAGATGTAATGGTAGGGGGTCAACAAGGGCTGTATAGCTGATATGATAGCAGCAGTTATATTCATTCATTATAGAGGTAAGTTAATCATTTTCACTCAGCTGAAAGTCTACGTATGTCAGAGTCATGACAGCCCTCAGGGACAAAGAGGGATCAAGGTATTTGTGACATTGGACTTGACCTTTAGATCTGCATGAAATGTTTTTCCAGATATTTTTAAATGACTTTGCTTTAAGCAATGAAAACTTTCTGTTTCAGTATAAATGCAGAGAAAATGTTACACTACAAAATGTTTGACACTGTAAAAGGAATAGCTTGAAACAAACTGTCATGAACAACGCAGCCCACATGAGAAAAAACAAAAATGGCAGGGCAAGATAATTTTCCTCACCTGTCCTCTCCTTCAGCATGCTGAGTCCTGAGGCCTGCAGCAGCAGCAACCATGAAGGCACTGGCCTCCGCTGATATCCCCATGTGTGCCAAGGTTCCAGCAGCACCGACCTCTGCGGCTGACTCTCCACCTGCTGCCACCCCCAGCCGGGGAAGACCCAACAGGCCTTGGTGCTGGAACAGAAGCTTCTGAGCGTCCTCAAGCTGGGAGCTTCTCAGGCTCCCTCCGATGGAGACCTGGGGGAGGGTTGCTCCTGGGGTGAGAAGAGGTTGGAGGTCGGCTTGCAATGCCGTCAAAGGCATGTATGGGGTCCCGTGGGCGGGAGCTACTGGGACTGTAGCTGTGGACAGAGGCTGAGTTTGAACCTGTGGCTGATGTTGAAGAGGATGAGGTGCCATGGTCTGTGGTTGACCAGCGTTAAAAGTAGCCAAAGCAGGAGCTTGACCTTGATGGGGCAGCTGCTGAGTGATGCTGGCTGCTGGCTGTGCTGTGACCCCAGAGCCTGGTGTTATGGATGTTGGTGCATGTGGCAGTGGAGGCTGGACCTGTGTTTGGAAAGGAGCAGTGGGCTGGATAAAGTCGTGCTGTCGTACATTTCCCTGTGCCATAACTACAGCACTAAGTTGAGCAGCAGGGAAAAGCCCCTGGGCTTGAGCCTGGTGGAGATCCACAGCATAGGGCAATTGCTGAGGCATGACAGAAGGTGGCTGATTTACAGCAGCCTGGGCTGTCACCTGGGAAGTTGCTGTGGGCAGAGTAGCAGGGACGACTGGTTTCTGCATCTGAGCTGCCCCAACAACCTCCTGGGGTGAAACATAGGTGAGAGGGGTGTTTTGAGGCAGTGGCTGCGGTGGGCTCTGCATGGCTTGTGGGCTGGTGAAGTCCTGGCTTGGCAGTTGATAGGGCTGTAGGGTGTGAGGTGGTTGAACAGCAGGCAGGCCTGGGCTTATTCCTGTGTTAGTTGCCTCAGTATCTGCAGCAACCTCTGCACATTTTGGTGCCTCTGATGTAGTTTCCTTTTCATAATATTCAGTACAAGTCCATCTTCCTTTGCGGAATGGCTCAGAGTTAGTGT
The DNA here is from genome assembly GCA_903171835.1 of Mullus surmuletus. NCBI lineage: Eukaryota > Metazoa > Chordata > Actinopteri > Syngnathiformes > Mullidae > Mullus > Mullus surmuletus. Next base: position 76,458 of record CAESWR010001531.1, on the reverse strand, counting down.
CAAGTTTGACAACCCTGAAACGAGAGCCTGTAGCTGTTTGAGTTTGTGTGTGCTGGGTTTGAGTGTTGGGGGCGGCAGCAGCAGCCTGACCTGTTCCCCCACCAGCAGAGACTGCCTGCCCGCTCGCACTTGTGTTGTCAAAACTTGGCTGTGTAGAAGGAGGTATAGCAGCGATGGCAGCTGGGACACTGGAAAAGTTGACAGGGCCCTGTAAATGTGGATCAACTGCAGTCCCACCAGCTGCAGGAGCCAATGGTTGGTTTGTTCCACCTCCAGGTATGGTGCTGTCCAACACTGGTAACCTCTGTGGTTGGCTAGCCACAGATTTGGAAGCCATAGCTGGGCTGGAGGTAGCCAGTGGAGCAATAGGAAGAGCTGCCATTGGAGTTTCACTTCCTCCCAAACTATCAGAGTGTTGATGGGGGGGCAGGCTGTGTTGTTGAGGATAGTAATGATGCATGGACCCATTGACCATCGAAGGATGCTGCTGAGAGCCCTGGGGAATGGAATGTGGGGGTTCATTGGGCGACACCAGGCCTGGTGTGTCAACTCCATGAAGACTGTTTAATGTCTCATCAGAAGAGCTTCGCTCTGGCAAACCAGTGTCAGTGGCCCTCGACACCGACACGTCCAACATATCAGAGGAGGAGAGATCCTCTGTGTGAGACTCATCCATATCATCATAGCTTTCAGTGTCATCGGCCAGACTGTTGTTCCCACTGACATTGATCTGAGCCGAGGTGACACTAGTTATCTGGAAGCCACTCTTCTTCTTCACCTGGGCGCCGGTCACTTGGGCCGGGGTCTGATGGTGCAGCCCCGGGGACGAGGATCCAGCCTGGGTGGGATTGTCGTCAGCCGTATTTACTGCAGCACCGCCGGAAGGGCCGGACGCGCCGCTGCTGCCCCTCCTGAAGTGATACGCCGCCTTCCTGCTGCCGGTCCCCGGCGGGTCACCGGAAAAGTCGGGGTGGTGCATCTTGATCGTCGGCGAATTACCTATAGTCAATGCCAGTGAGCGAGGGGCGACCGGTGACGCTGCCTCGCAGCTAACACGGATGCTAGCTAGCCGGGTCAGCTCCTACAGAGCCATGAGTGAGAGGCAAGGTGACCACTGTCCTTTAAAATCTACGAGAAACGCCAACAGCTGTAAATAGAGAGCTCTTACAGGGCATTAAACTCAAACCCTAAACACTAAAATCACCAAATAAACAAAGAATGCGACACCCAGCTAGCCGGCGGCTAGCTGCGAGATGCTGCCTCGACAGTGGCGGTTAGCTCCCGCAGCACTTCCCCGAGCTTATCGCTAATAATGGCGGCTACTCTGCAGATATTTTATATATAAATATCAAATAACCATCAATAGTAGCGGTGCAGCCTGGAGATTTCCGGGGGGAGTGTGCGAGCTTCCTAGCTGGCCGGCGTGTGTCGCAGGAGATCAGCCGCCTCATCCATTCCACTCCGGGACGTCGAATCTTCCTTTTCCCACAAACCTCTGCGAGCCGGGGAGAGTCCTACCGCCATCTGCCACCGACAGGCAGCGGTGTCCGAACGAAAAGCTGTCTTTTCTGGTGCGAAGAAGTGGCCGCTAAGTCCGCCGCGCCGTGTCCTGCCGAATCCGTGTTTGCTGTATCATTGCCGGCGAGCAGCAGCAGCAGCAGCAGCAGCAGCAGCTAACGGGCTGTCAGTCTCACAGGAAGGGAGGAGGAATCCAAACACTGACAGTGCGCATGCGCTGTCTGCCTGGCCCCATCAAACTGGTGAGACGTTCAAGCACCGCTGCTTTGTCAGAATTTTACAATTTCCTTCATGCGCCATTGGTCGTAGTTGAGCTCTGTCGTTAATGTATTCAAAGCATGATCTTGGATGTTAACTTTGAAACGCCATTTTTTAAAAATTAAGAGGTCAGGGAAATGGATCCCCTCCATTTTCCACAAGAACAAAGTTGAGACATACCAAATTACCTATACCACAATAATCACTCTGCAACTGAAGGCAACAAAGGGTCACTTTTGTTTTTGTCATTTAACTTGAGCCCCTTATGGCTCACAACAAAACCTTCTTACTTTTCTCCTTTGTCTGTGCTTCAGCTGCCCCAAGTGCAAAAGCTCACTGGTCAATATCCTTGGAACTTGGCACGAATGCTGCTGAAACACAAATTATACCTCTTTGTCACAACAGAGAAGTAGGCAACAAGCTATAAACCTGATCATCACAACAAGCTGTCATTTAATTGAGCTCCATGTGCAGTCTCTGATATTGAACATGTCCATGTGCACTGCCAGCAACATTTATTTGTTCTGTCATTAATATAATTTTCATTTTTCATTTTTCGTCTCATTGTGTAAAGGTTATGGCTCAGGTTATTTTTTCTCTCTTTATGTGCTGTTTCATGTACTTATACGGGCATGTGTCCATACACGTTATTTGATGACTATTTGTCTATTTGCTATATTTAGATTTTCACCAAATATACACACAAGTGATTATATGTCATGGACATCACAAAAGAGTTATTTGAATACCATAGTAGGCAGACTAAATATTATCTGTATTCAAATGATGTGTATGGATTGGAAAATGTAGGCCCAAGCCTCAATACAATTTCTGATATATAATTTAACACATCTACAACCACCCAAATTTTGCCGTTTACATGTTGTAAAGTGTACTAATAAAATCTTCCAATAAACTCCCTGACCACTTTGAAGGATGTTTTTATATTTGTTTGTTATTTGCTCCCACTTCCTCTTTTCCCCACTGCTGCTGCATCTGAAATAATGAGGTCGATGATGGTGATCACATCTTATGCATTTACACAGCTGATCGGGATCACAGAGATCTGGTGAAGTTGAGCGAGTTGTTGCAGAGTTATCCTGGGTGTGTTAATCCAGCTTCGTAGTACAGGCCTCTGGACCGTAGCAAGATGGCTGCAGACAACAAATCACTATAGTAATTTGACCAGATTCAATAGTACTTTCATGCAACCAGCTGGTTTTATGCAATACCACTCTTATCTCCAACGGCTATTAACTCAACCTGTAATACCCCCATCTGTCATCTCCTCTTTAATATAGTAGTAAGTATCCCCACCTGTCATTCAGTGGCAAGCTGTGGATTCCCGTAACGGAGTACAGCCAATAGGAAGGGAGCTCTTTTCATCTCAACCTCCACACAAAACAGGGTTAGAATCCCAATTAGGGTCTGAGGTCTTCCTCTGAGAGGGGGTGGCAAGAAAAATCAAGAGCAGTTGTTTTTGGCTATATTGACGTAGCCATCAGCCATCCCTATTGCTATTTCCAGGTACAAAAAATACATACAGTATATTGCATTGACCTGGAATCGAACACAAGCTACCGTTCACACTACACCACTTTCAGAGTCATCAAGTCATTGTGCTGATCACACTCGGCAATTCTCTGGGGTCTGGTCGGGAGTCTTGGGGTGTTCACACCACATGACTGGTCAGCGATTGGAATGTTCACACTACATGACTCTCCGTCAGCAGGCATGGACGACTGCCTGACCTCTGTGATTCCCTAGCAGGGGGTTATTTCCAGGATGATAAGTTAATATTCTCAGTAATTTCATAAGCCCGTCAATAAAATGGTAGGAGTGCGGCGCGCTACAACTAGTTTCCCCGGGGAGACAATCAGCTGTGGCACAGCCGAGGCAAAATCAAAACTCATCTTCTGACTGGTGTCTTTGAGGTGTTCACACCTAACGGCCCAGGATCGCCGAGCGGATGACTGCGTCAGGGGGGGCAAAAAAAACTGGCGCAGACGGGCTGGTTGGGCTAAAATTGTGTAGTGTGAACAAGGCTTTAGCCTCCTGTCCGTATAGCTCCTTCCTCAGCACACAAAATGGAAGAAAAGTTAGTCTCCATACTCCGGGTCAGCTCCTACAGAGTCAGGACCTGAGCAGGACCGTTTGGCTCCATGCTGTTTTTCTTCCCTCAGAGTCGGTGCCAGTGTGGAATGGAACCGTGGACTTAGTTTTACACATGCACAAAATATTCCCACAGATACAAATATGTTTTACACATGCACAAACTATTTTTACAACTTCAAAACTTTGTTACACACGCACAAAATCTTTTATACACCGTCAAAACTGTTACACATGCACAAAGTGTTTTTACACAGGCACAAAATATTTTTACAACCACAAAACTTTTTTTTACACATTTGAACATCATTGTACAAGTAGAGAATCTTTATGACCCTTATTTGATCCCATATCATTCATTCTAGGCTGACTACCACTGCAAGATGACAAAATGCCACGTTAGGCATTTGCTGACAGCTCCTCGTTAGTATAGTGGTCAGTATCCCCGCCTGTCACGCGGGAGACCGGGGTTCAATTCCCCGACGGGGAGAGTTACCTTTTTTGCATGACAAACACTTTTCTATTTACTTTTGGAAAGTGGCTCTTGACATCGGCGAAAAATGACATCTGGGGAGAACTAAAGTCACTTCAAGGACTCTCCCGACGGGGAGAGCTATAACTTTTACACTACAAATCAATAATAACAATAATTATAAAAAAATAAAAATAAAAAATAATTTACTTTTCCCAGTAATGCTGTTAAGTTAAAAGTAAATAATGTCAAAGTTAAAAATGTTGTCATTGCATGGACAAAAAAAACAAAACAGTAGTTGCATTGGCCGGGAATCGAACCCGGGCCTCCCGCGTGGCAGGCGAGAATTCTACCACTGAACCACCAATGCTCACTTATCAGATGTTTTATTCCTGTGAACTGAGTATCGTTATTGATGTCTGACGGCATTTGAGACATGTTTTATAATCAAAAATCATGGCAGGCACTGCATCATTCGTGTGCCATTATACTAAAAAGTAAATTTCCTTGTATGCCAACAGAACGGAGACTGAACCAAATGATGCCCAAATGGAACAGAAGTTGGCAAAACATTGTTGTGAAGGTCTGAAAGAACCTGTACTCTTCTGCTCTTACCTCAACTCGGTGCATCTAGGACGTGCACCTTTCACGTTGTAAAAACAAGTCTATGACTGGTCACATGACACGGGTTCATCAGCGGAGCCACGGAACCGTGGAGTTACTTCCTTTGTCCTTTTTCCAAAATAAAAGCCTTCATGAGTTCTAACTCACTGTCAAGTCACACAAGCTTTCGGCTTTGCTTCCATTTTACGTAATGACTGACATTTCCACGAGCCAATGGCCGTTGG
>CAESWR010001531.1:38937-56681 GCA_903171835.1 Mullus surmuletus | reverse complement strand
TCCAATTATGAACGCACACACGTACACAGGACCACCCACAATTACACACACAAACAGGGACAATGATGTATGAGGTGCAGTACTGGTGGTCATGCACTGCGGGTCATATGAGGCCTTGAGAGGCTCAGCAGATAAACACATCGCCCTCACCGTGCTAAGTCGTGCTCACTCAAGTGTTTATGCTGTGTTTTGTGATGTTGTGCAGCAGAGCTGCCTCACTTTGCAACATCCACCTGTGCGAGCACAGCTGCAGAACCCACATTTACATCAAATGATGCTGAGTGATTATCGTGTGGGCCAGCTCCAGCAGCATCATGCAGAACCCCCACAACACGTGCCACGTCTACTCCAGTCTTCCTGCAGAGCAGCCCTGGAATAAAGTTTCCACTCGTTCCTCAGCATTTACAAAAAAGCCAGAAAACAAACTCTTAATTACTTCACACAGCAAAACTTTAAGGAGATAGCAGGTTTCTGCAGGAGAGCAGCTGTTATGTAATTTTACTGCAGAGCCCTTGGCTGGAGGCCATCTCTCCTCCGCATCCATCCTCCTACTCCTCCTCCTCTTCCTTTCACGATTCCTCATCCTCCCATCCTTCCTTTTTTGTATTTAACTTTGCAGGGTTCTTAAACATTGTAATATTCTACAGACTGCAGATAAAGTTAAAGAAACTGTGGTTTATTTTGATATTTTACGTGTGAAGCATGCAAAGCATTTCTGCACACAAGATTTATTTTGTCACTGCCTATTGCACATCGCCGCTGAACTGCAACATGAGCCTTCCGTTCACAGTCACGATGGCAAATAAATAGATGCACTCAACACCACCCAGTCACTCACTCCCCTGAAAAGCAGGGGGTAATCACTGTGATCCAAGATCTTCATAGATAGTTCTTCATTGTCAATTTCTGTCCAGACACTGAGCACAGTTGGAGTGTATGAATGAGTTACCTTAGCTTTGGCCAAGTCAAAGAAATTAGATGTTGAGGATGCAAGTGATTTGAAGTGGCAATTTGTTGTACTTCAGGATGCAGTGAGACAGTGTTTCCCTACCAGGGGGATACTTTGTCTACGCCAACATGGCTGGCAGCCAATGAGCTATGGCAGAACGTTTATTACAAACAGTCCCGACTAAACCCTTAAATTAGTTTTCCAATAACAGACACTAATTAGCAAATGATTTTGGCCACAGTTCCCACATGGTTTCCATTACAAAATATAGTGATGAGGGGATTTGCTTTTGATGAGAGGTTATTCTTTAGTATCCACAAGCCAGCATCTACAGGACATCTCCATCTCAATGTGAAATGTCTGAGCCTCCTCAAAACAACCATGTGCCATCAGTGAGAGTTTGTCCTCACCCTCTCCTCAGCGTTGTGGTCGTCTTTGGCTGGTGTGGGTCCATCGGGGGCCTCGGGGCTGTGTGGCAGATGCTTCTTGAGCGTGGGTTCCTGATTCAGGGTGGTGTAGCCCACATGCTCATAGATGGGGTTTATGGTCATCTTAGCGATATACTCCGCCGCCTGACCGCAAAGACAGACAGTGACTTTAAAGTAACATCCGATTTCATTTTCATCCCTTTTTTTAATTTCTATTTTTACGCTTAAGATGAGTGGAGATCTCTGTGTCTGAACATTTGCCTCCCATGAAGTCAATCATGCAGTGGTAGTATGCACTTAAATCATCGATACATCACTGCTGGTGCTCTCCTTTCATCTGCATATATGAATAAATGATTAATGGGAAATCTACTCTGGTAGAAAGTAGATTTTCAGTGAATCTGGAGATTTGTATAATCAGATAAATGAGAAGTGATTAAGAGGTATTAAGCAACTTTGTCCCCAAATAAGCGCTCCTCTAAGATTTAACAGCTTTAAATGCTGCTGTTTTTGCTAATAATCATCCATAATGAGATGCATAATCAGATCATAAAGATTACAACTAACTATACAGCCCTGGTCTATGGGCCCGTCTCTTCTACTAAACTACATTCCATTCTAATGAAGAGAAGAACAAACATGAAATCATTCCAAGTACTTCCGAGAACACAGAGAAGTGTTGAGGTTCTCACACACGCACCTTTGTCTCAATGTAGAGTGTGATAAGACCATCTGTGACCAGGTCATGGATGGACTCAAACCTCTTCTCCCCAACAAAGTGTTTTCCGTCATGGTAGAGACGGAAGTTTCTTGTTTGGTTCCCAAACCTTATGGACAGAAGAAAAGGGAGGAAAAGACACCCTAATGTTATGACAGTTTTACTCAGTGGTGTGTGTGTGTGCGAGTGTGTCCTTGGTTAAAAACTAAAACACTCTTTCAGGTGCTGCTGGAAAGACATGTCAGTGCAGTTTCATGACAATTATATTTCTTTCGGGAACTAACTCGCTGAGAGAGGAGATCAAAGAAAGCAAATAGGCTTTCCTGTCAAACATTACTTGGTTTTCATAAGAAATAATGTCAGAGAAAATAGAACACACTGATAGACAGACGCTGAACTGGGCCAATACATTTTCTCCTCCTTGGTGGATCACAATGAAACCACCGTGAGAGAAAGCGGCACATCATTAACCCAAAATACCTTTCTTTTTCTGCCACTCAGACTGGGACCTAGGCTCACAGAGGAGTATTAATGGAACGTAATTATAACCACAGGGCTGGAGAAGGAAAGCAAAGATTACACACACAGGTAGAAGAGTGACATGACTATGAATAGAGCACACTGACCCAAAACCAAACTGTGCTCCACTTCAAACGAAGCACTGCACTCATTTCAAAAGTATCCCAACCCGCCTACCTAATTTCCAACTAATGGCCAACGTCTTAATATAAGCACTTTCACACCCTCACGCTTTCATCACGGGGAGAGGCTCAGCGTCCATGTGAGGTTAGAGATGAGCATCCCTGAGCAGCTTAATGTCCAGTAGCTATGTGCCATCACTGGGGGATAAACCCTCACACCTGACGGCACCTGTGGGCTAAACACACACCACTGTGCAGCTTCATCGCACAGTCCCACTCGACCTTGCTTGACAAACACATTGATTTGTGTGATGTCCCACGATGGAGGATGGCGGATCAAAATAAATAGAGGAGAGGGTGTCATTGCTTATAGACACTCGGATTAGCACAAATAAAATGAAATCCGCTTTTTGCAGATGAAAGGCACCGAGTAGCAACGCAGATTGTCGCTTTGACCACCCGAACCCACCTTAGCGCCAGTGTGTATGTGCCAGGCTGTCTCTGACTTTCTCTGATGAGGTAGCTCCCTTCAGCCTGACTCAATAACTGGTCAGCTTCTTCTCTTGAAATCATCCCATGGTACCTGTACAGAAAGAGAAAGGCAAAATAAATCTCCATCAACCCAGGAACTAGGATTTTAAAAATTAGTGAAAACAGAATTCAGCTTACTCTCTCCCGTAATATTTAGGTCGGTTATCCACCTGCAGGAGAAAAGAGCAATACATTAAAAAGATACTATCTGCATAAATAAACCTGTACAATTCAGGAACAACACCATCATGTTCAGTCAGAAAACTTGTGCCAGCTGACAGCAAAACATAAAATCCCACGACAGACCATGAAACTGACAAAAATAATATTGTTTATGAAATAACACTTGCTGAGAAAACTGGAGCGATACTGCGCTCCCAGAAAAAAAAACATTTTCCCAGACTTAACCTGAATGGAGAGCTTGCTTCAGTTTGCCAGCCAGAGTTCGTGAATGTGTGGGCGCGGAGAATATTGCACAAGTCAGACAAAACGCTTATCTGTTGTTCTCAACAAAACTGCTGTCAAGCCAATAAATCGACAAAGACCCAACAAATGGCAATGAATATTAATTTGGACGCACTATGTGAGAACGTAGGCAGGCAGGTGTGTTTTGCGAAAAAATGTATGAGGACAAAAATCATTTAGGTCCACATGTTTATATATTGAAAGATATACTGTATATAGAATATGGCGTGTGTCTACCTGTGCATTCAGCTGTAAAATGTATTAATTAAGATATATATTGCATGCTTTAACTGCTATTTAATTTTACTGCTCCCTTGCCTCATCAAATCAATTATGAGTAATACTCACACATTTATGTTACGATCCCAGCAGCCATAAATCAGCGTTTATTGATGTATTATTAATAAACATGTGGCTGAATTCCCAAAAGACAACACAGGGACTGGAATTTTGTGCATCTGCTGCTTTTAAATGGGTCAGCACTGGCTACCTGACCATGCCAGGACATTAACAGCTGTCGTAGCCCCCTCTCACCACCATCAGACACTCTTTGCTTCTACTCGGTCAACACACATTTTTAATCCCCCCAGTTTCCTCCACATAAACACCGTCTGGGGTGACCTCCCCTGTGGGCAGACATGCATGGTTACACCTGGCTGCACCAGGGGGGGCTGTAGCCACCCGCTCATCTGTATTACCTTCTATCTTGAAATTATTTGATTGTTTGGTTGACAGATGAGATCAGAATTGCAGAAACAAGAAACAAGGTAATTCAAGATGACAACAAAATCACCAAGTCGAAAAACTGAATCACAGAGACTAATTTGTTGCATCTCTGCTGAAACCTAATGAAGTAGAACAGGGTGGTTGAAGTAAAAGTAATATTGGGGCTACCAACATGGAAATGAAGTAATGATTTTGGAGAGGATTGGTAAGATGCAACAAAAACAATAAGCTCTCCTGAAATTTGCGTCAGCAGGAATAGAGACTCTCATGAATCGAAGGCATTTGGCTCCTTCCAGGCTTGATTCTTATATTGTGGTGTATGTTATGTTGGTTATGATTAGACAAGAAGAATTTGTATTTGATGTGTGAAATTATAAAACAGGGATTTTTTTTCATATTAGTACCACCCCTATTTGGCGGCATACAAGACATAATTGATTGAAGATTCCAGAGACATAAAAGGAGGAATAGAGAAATAAGAAAATGTATTGGGAAATTATCTTTTTAATTAAGATCACAATGTTGAACTCCTAGATTAAATGGATTTTGGCATAGAATATGCTCTAAACATTTATGATGAAGCCCAGGTGGTGGTTTTTGCAAAATTTCTGATATTACATGCAAACTGAAAACATTAAGCAGACCTGAGATTGATTTTGGGAATAATACAAGACTCATTATGACAGATCCTAAAATAGAGGATTATCTCCTTTTTTTCCCCCACAGGCTTCGAGAATAAAGTCATAATTTACGAGAATAAAGTCGGAAATTTATGAAAAATAAAGTCAAAATTTATGAAGAATAAATGAACTTTTACAAGAATAAAGTCATAAAATTACAAGACCAAAGTCATAAATGTACGAGAAAAAAAATTGTCATTTTAAGTTTTAAAATTCTGACTTTATTCTTGTAATATTCTGAATGTATTCTCGTAAAATTCTGACTTGATTCCCATAAATTAGGACTTTATTCTCAAAGTCTGTGAAAAATTGTCACCCTAATACTCTGTCATACAGATCTAAAGTTGGATGGTTGAAACCTCGAATCCATTCTCACCTCACAAATGCAAGTGACTCTACGAGGATGAGGCGCCTCCTGCTGGAGCTGGTACACTATGGCAGATAGTAAAAAGCATGTTACCGCCACACAGATATACCCAAAATAATTATCAGGTGTGAAAGAAAAAAGACATTTCAATTCAATTTCAAATGCTTAAAGGGAAGGATAGCAATGCAGCAAACACTTACAGTAGGACTTCCACACTGGTGGCCTGTATTCATCATGATCTGGGGACAGAAACAACAGGGAAATGTGTTCAATCACGGTGCTTCCCGGTTTAACCTTGACACAGCATCATCGAAAGGAGGAAATATGGTAATTACTTAGTTTAGTCTAAATCAGGCAGGCAAAAATAAGAGTCTCTTTTCTATGTCATTTTAAGTATATAAAATAAATTGGAAAATAACTAGGATTTCATTGAAGGTACTCGTAGGTATGCTTACTAAATTGCACTAACATCAGGATATACAAGTAATATAACTCACCTACTTTTTGTCCGACATAATTTACATAGCATATCAGATAAAGGATGACAAGTGTATGCAAATAACTGCAGCACAACTGGGGACTGTTGTACAAAGTTGACCTGGCACACCCAGGATATTGCTGTTATGTGGCCTCACCTAGCCAGCCATCTGCAATCCTGATAAGCGGTATTATAAATCTGGTTGTCAACTGGGTAACTTCACTCAAGATTTCAACTCTTGATTTGTCTGCATTCGTATAAAAGGGGTTGGGTTTGTTGCATTTGACCATCGCCGAAACCTCAGAGGCGCTTCCTTTACCATAGACGTACACATGAAAATATGAGGGATATGAAGATATCATCCAGACTAAAAGCAACACTGTCACACCTGCCAAAAGCTGCAAGAAATGCTGGCAAAAAAACAAAAATTGCAAACTGTTTTAGTTAAATTCATGGAATCCTAGTATAAACTCCTCATCATGACCAAACGAGTAGAATGAGTCGACCATTGTTATTGATCGGACTATTTAAGAACGAAACAGACATGAGAAGAAATTAAATAAAAACAAAACCAATACTACAAAGAGGTCAGCAGGCTTGTAGAATATCTTGTAAATGTATGCATATCTATCTCCCTGACAGAAACCTGCACATTTCACAGAGAATTTAATCGAGGAAATCAAAGTGGTTGTTGTGATCTTTGAACTCTCTGTTGCCCATTCACTTCTTTCCCAACTTGCACACATTGATCCATAAATTTAATCCCATACAGCCACAGGATCCTCTAAAATGTGGGCATTTTCCAAGACAATTGATTTTAGTAGGCAGTCTTTATTCTTGCTCTTATCCTGTACATAACCTGTCTCGGAGCAGGTTAGCCGTCCTGCATGAGATATCGTGGCAACGTGTCCTGATAAAAAGATAATCACTTCCCTGACATGGAAAATCCAGGGTTAACCCTAAAGTTACCCCACTAAAAAAATTTGAGTTTCGTAGTATAGGCCTCTGGTGACTTGATCAATGACGTAAAAGTCTGCTCTGTGGAACATTAAAAAAAGAAACAAATTTGTGTTGTGGCAGTGAATGCATGGCTTTTATATCATCAGTGTGTTCTGTTTTTCTGTTTTACACTCACACAAACTGTCGCTCTCATCACCAAGGCTCATCCATCTAGATTAAACATTACAGTGTAATGTAATGTGTAGTTTTCACTTCCACTCTGACAACTGTGGAATCCTTACAGACTCGTTATCTGTGCTGAAAACAGTGACTCATAGTGCAGTGTAATTGAGGCAGGATGTGCCAGGGCAGTTTAAAACTTGTAATACAATGTAGCTCATTTGAATAAAATTTGTATAACGATGCATTGGAATATGGGCAAAGCGATAACAGATATACAGTATCAGCCGATATCTACTTTGCTGACTGCCATATGCCAACAAGTAAGGTGCTTTTTTTTGTTTCCCAAGCAACAAGTAATATCTATTAAATGATTGTCTATGTACAAAAAATAGGATTAAATAAAAACTTCCCCACTACTTCCTCTTAAAAGAAGAAGAAAAAGAAACAGGGGCACTGTGTAATGTGTTGGGCATCTCAAGGCTGTCCTTTAGCCTGCATCTTGCGAACACGGAGAAGCGCTGACGCCTTCCACCTTCTCTGCACAGATGAAACTAACAGCCTGTTTCCTGCCTTGGAGTACTCCGTGTCCACGCTGCAAACCTTATCTATTCAACACTCGTCATCCCCAGTATCCTGTCTTCAAAATAACTTCCAGTCCTCCCCCGGGCCAGCTCCTCACCCCTCCTTCTCAAGGCAAATGCCAAGGCAGAAACGAGCTACTAGACATAACACGCTGACTGCTGACACGCATACAGTCTGCAAGAAAAACACCTTGAGACAGGACTATAGATAGAACACTTCTATTTTTTGTTACTTTACATAACTGTTTGCACTAACTCACAGCAAAGATTGGGGAATGCCCAAGGGGTGATTTGGCACAGACCCAACAAGACTACAATGCTGAAACAAATGCTGACACTGCTAACAATCTAATAGAAGTTGTACTCTGGATATAAGTATATTTCACTGCAGACGTGTGACTGGGCTGTCCAACAATATATCAGCATTTCAGGTATAAAACTTAAAAAGAATCTTCAATAAAAAAGATGCCGTATTAAGTCACTGTCGGCTATTATTGCTGACCGATGGCTGTTTAGTCATGCCCTCCTCTGTGGGAATAGTGAAGCTACTTTGAATTGTGTTGAGTCATCTGACAAAAGACAGAACCGGTGTTGTGAACCAATTGCATAAAGTATTAATCTGCAAATCGAAGTCACACAAGAGTCCCACAGCTGCAAAAGTGAATCCCTACAATTAAGACTGGCCTCTCCCAGTTTGACCCAAATATGCACAAGCAGTGATGGGAGTCTCCCACCGCATTGTGTGTGCATCAATGATCCAGCCACAAACAATACAAACAAAAACCCCATGTGCAATTCGCTCAGATAAGGTCTGTGGTGTGATGCTGCTTACCAAACACATTCAGGGCCATCTCGACTGTGTGGTTGGATGATGATCAACAATGAACAAGCAGATCCAGAATTCCCAGCAAAAAGGACCCGCTTAGTTTGAATCCTGAAAGAGAGTCGATGAAGGAGAACAACGTGAACACATGAACACGTGGGGTGTAAACATCAGCTGCGGTGTGGAACAATAACTGATCCAGCAGCAGCTCAGACCCACTGATAGCTAACGTTAGCGGGCTCAGCTGGCAGCTTGTTGGGAGGACAAAAACCAGTCTGGATGTCGCCCTGGTCGGCTATTTTTTATCGAGATTATTGGCTCGGTCAGATAGTGAGAGGGAACCCGGAGGCGACGAGAGAAAACGCAGCGAAACGCTCTGTTTTCTAAATCTAATGGCGAGCGAATAATACGTAGTACTCACAATCACATCCATTCTGCATTGTGGTCGCCATCTTGCTGAGTCACGTGACCCGTCTCGCCCCTCTCTCTGAGTCACTATGGCAACGTACTTTGTTTCGGCTGCGGCAGCAGCGCGTTACATGACCGCGGGGTGAGGTTTGAAATACACCATTTGAGATACAATTCAGTGAGTGTAAAGAACGAGGAGTTATTGTGGAACCTTCTTGAATCAATAACTTCTCGAATATTAGAGAGTACGTTTAATTTTCACACTTTTCTCCGAAGGCTGCACGGCCGGTTAGCTCAGTTGGTTAGAGCGTGGTGCTAATAACGCCAAGGTCGCGGGTTCGATCCCCGTACGGGCCAACCTACATTTTTCACTTGAATTAATCATATCTGTATAGTCTTCCATTTCAATGTCACTGCTTTTATTATAATGTGTTGCAGGATAATTAACAACAATGACCACTCAGTGAATCATAACAGGGTACATATTCTATAAGCCTATACGATTCCGGCACTTAGTTTTTCAGTATCAGGGCAGTGCTTGGGTGGTTTGTTTTTTAAAGTTACTCCATTCCTCCACTAAAACTTGACTCTACCAGATTCAGATTCAGATTCAGAATACTTTATCTATTGATCCCCAGGGGGAAATTGTTTTCGTTCCAATGCTCCGTGCAAAGTAGAGATGGAAACAAGCGATAAAGATGAAAATGTAAATAGAAATAAAATATTAAAGTAGAGGTTCAAAACAAGATACAATAAAATACAATAAAATAAGATCTAAAGTAGCCAGTAAAATACAAATAAATAATAAACAGTCAAGTATACAATTGAAGATGGCTATAAAGGCCCTCATTGCATTACATTTGTGTCGAAGCAAGTGGCAATTTTTTTCTTTTAAATTAAAAATGGCCACAAACTCTGCATTGTTTGGGATGTGGGTTTGTACATAAAAAAAACAACAAAGAAACGAAAATGACAGTTTTGGTCTTTCAGTCAAGTCAATTGTTCCCAAACGATTTGCTGCTTTTTCAATAAGTCTTTGATTCCACAAGGTTATTAAAGGTTATTATGCTCTTTAAATCTAAAGATAACTTTATCTGTGGTTAACTCGTCATTATTTGACCCAGCATCATGGATTAATTTATTGTATTTGAACATGAGTCTCTATATTAGTTTATACTAGTGGACTATGTATAGTTTCTGTGTCCAAGGTCTTTTATTATAATCGACATTTTAGTTTAATTTCCCAATTAATCTCTTCTCTGGAGAGTAAACTTTGCAACTGCCTACCAAAACTAAATTGGCAAACAACTAAAATGTCTAAAAGATTTTCGTGACAGAAGTTTTGAATAGTTAGTGAAAGTTTCCGGGGTGTCGCCGCTGCAGTGCATCCAGGCGGCCGCTGGGTGCCGCTGCAGAGTCGCTGCCCGGCCGTGACGCCGCCGCCGCGCCGGGCTGGTGGAGGCGGCTGGGATCGCTCTTCATTGTTCCAGTCAGAGAGAGAGAGAGAGAGAGACATAGAGGGAGAGAGAGAGAGAGAGAGAGAGCCTGAACGCACGGCTTTCCCACATTTGTCTCAATGGCTGCCGTACAGGAACCACGTCCCACCTGAGAGGGAGACGGAGCTGCTGCCAACAACCGCATTCGTCGCCGGTTGAAGAAGCGTGGGGGGAAAAAGAAGCAGGAGGAGAAAACGTTCGGACAAACGGAGTATTCGCGGAGCCCTGTGGAAGAAGACGGGGGTAAGGAAACCATGCCATCCGGATTAGGAAACCGGGTTTACACGTCGCCTTTCTGCTGCTTATCCTTGCGCACATTTGCAGCGCGGAGAGAAGAATTGCCGCTTTGTTGAAGCAACTGATTATTTAATGAGCGCGATATCTTTTCCCATAAGCCCCCATTTCATTGCAGCCGGTCTGTTCATTCTCCTAATCGGCTGAGCCGGAGGAGCTCCAGCAGAGCTTCTTTTACTGTAAGATCAGAGAGAGAGAGAGAGAGAGAGAGAGAGAGAGAGAGAGAGAGAGAGAGAGAGAGAGAGAGAGAGAGACTCTCCCTTAAGTGCTTTAACATCGCTGCCGTCCATTTCACCAAACTTGGGTTCTTTGATTGGAGTATTTTACTGTTTAGATTTCAGCTGCTGTTTTGTGTCAGTGCCATCCATCCAAGCATTACTGTCATTGTGAAAACCTCAGTGCACATTAATATTAAGCAGTATACACACACACACACACACACACGGGGGTGGGGGTGGGGGTGGGATAACTGTGTGTGTGGGTGTCTGAGAGAGCAGGGATCTTTAGCCTAGTGACATCTTTACTGTGGCCTACAGGATTACTCTGTTAACCTACATCCAGGGGCTCGCCAGCTGCACTGTACACGGTGTTGTGTTTCTGCCTCTGTTGTCCGCTTGCATGTTTTGGACTCCTGTGTAAATGTCACAGGCAAAGCTGGAACTGACCCACCATACACACACACACACCCTCCACCCACCCCCCATTCTAAGAGTGCCTGTTTGGCATCCATTAACATTAGCTGACAGTCCCTTTCCCCTTTATTGAGCTCTTGGGGACCACATGGTCGATTTTGCAGCCCCCCCCCCTCCTCCCTTAAGCAGTAAGGTGGCGACACGTCTTGTTCAGAGGAACCCTTCATTTATTTGAGCGTGGTTGACTTAATCACCACACATGTTCACTCAGAGGATCAATACTGCAGCTGGTGGGGGGATTGGTGTTGCTCTCCTTATTTGTTGCACTTGAGTTCACAATTGGACCCCCCCCCATCACCCCCTCCAAGGGTAGAGGGTGAGCCGCGAAATAGCTTTGCAAGGGTGGTGGGTGGTGTGGTGTCACCTTGATAAGATGTTGGCCATTGATTGTTGCAGGATGGCAGTTGTTGTTGACCTCTCACCCCGGCCTGATGCTCCTGGATCTTGCCCAGTGGATGCACTGGATTTATGGGATTGTGTATATTATGGCACAGGTGTCATCACACCTATCCGCAGCATTTCCCACCTGATTTAAGCAATCTTGAGTCGATAAGATGCCAAACTTGCTCTCATGTGTGATGAATTGTTGGCCTGCAGCGCTGGCACTGAAGCCCAACATCACATCCACAATTAGCTGATATTACCTGTGACCATCACTTCTGATTTTGCATATGTCATGACTGAAAAAAAATCTGAGACGTGCTGAACATCTATTTGTATGTAGACAGTCCTAGATCATGTGGCTTGATCTACCACATGTCATATTTGAAACTAAAAAGCTTTTTGTTGCTCTAAGGCAGCTTGTATAATTAATACCCCTCTCCCCTCTGTCTCTTCTCTCTCTCTCACACACACACACATACACACACACATTTGCATCTGATTCCCAGGGCCTGGCTTCCCTCTCACAAACTCTTGGGAAATTTTCAACTAACACCAGTTCAAAGGCTGGTTGAGAGGCCTCGTTCACTGCGAGTTAAAGCTCCCACAGTAGCTTCCTTTGTGCCTGTGTGACCAGCTTGCTCTGTTTTTCTCTCTTGCTCAACTCCATGAAAAAAAGAAAACACTCCCCCCACCCAACCAAGCTGATGATGGCACTTCTGCTTTCAAAACACCCAGACGATTCATTGAAGACAGGAAATTAATAACTGGTATTTGTCTGATGATGGAAATAGATACAATCTCTCCCATTGACTATGTCCTCCTCCAGTGTGTCTCCTGGTTTGCTGGTGTGCTTTCACTGCAAAGGGAGGCACAGACGGCCAACCAACCTCTGCTCTCTGCAGGATCTGATTTACTGATGTTTGTCAGGCTAATTGGCACCTGTTTGTGAGTGATCAGGTGGAGCTGCAAAACTGGCTCCAAGCCGAAGCTTGTTTTTATTACGAGGAGGTGAGGGAGCTGAAAAACTCCTTCAAGAATAACAGAGAGCTTAAAAGGCTTGCCATGCAATGATCAGCCCTCTTTCAGTTTTACCTGAGTCGAATCTTGCATTGTTTGCTCTGTCTGAAAAGACCAAACACAACTCTCATGTGAGGAGGAAGTAGAGCAGTGGAACAAACGATCGTTCCCACAGGTGTAATAAGTAACTTGAATATCTGTACCCTTTTTGTCATGTCACTTCCTTGGCTGGTTTCCAGTTTCAACTGTTGTCGGTGCAGAAGGAGTGTTTGTGTGCAGGTGGAGGGATTTTAGGTGTTTTTGTTCACATCTGTTAGCCAATCATTTCTGCTCGAACACATTTTTGTGTTTCGGGAAATCTTTTCTCATGTGTACACATTAATGGAGAGGTCAGAGGTAGACCTCCGAGCAGCAGCCCCCTGGAGTCACTGGCTGGGTGCCACGTCCGGGTCCTCCTCCTCCTCCTCCTCCGTGTGCTTTTAGACCAGAAACTTTGCTCTCCAAACTGAACCTGTGACTCCGCCCCCAAATTAGAAGGTGGCTTTGCTTTAAGTGTTGTTGCGTCTTCACATCTTAACCTCTCGGGGGAGAAGTGAGCAGCAATCACTGGATTTTACTCCAACGGGGAGACCACAAATTGTACATGTGTCCTCTGCATTTAGGAAAATGAAAGCTGCTTTTCTCAGGCGCCTTTTTGGAGGACTTTTTAGATTTCGACCACCCCCGCCAACCTGACAAAACACTCTATTTGGTCTCGGTTTGAATGCCTTGTGTGGGGAAAGAACGCCCACCTCCCCCTCAAAATATTTACACCAATCTGTTTATTCAGATGCTAGTGTTGCTTGTAAGCGGCAGGCGCCCGGTTTATGCTTCCAGTAAGAGGCTGCATGTGGTTGCTTCGCTAAATGAGAGGATTTTCACTTGTGGCTACAGGGACAGATTTACCCCTCGAGACATTTAACGATTACGTTAATCAGCAGGATGTTGCCCCGCTCCCCACTGACAGATTCATTTAGCAGTGTATGAGGAGGAGGGAGAGGAGATGAAGGGTCTGTGCTCATGCCTACACGCAACAACAACAAAGAAGTCCGTTGAAAAAGTGTGTTTTGGGGGGCAGCTGCCCTCACTGTCTTCTAAAACATTCCTCAGCCGTGATGTCACCGGTTGTCTGAGAGGATATTTATTGTCTGAGGTTGAGGTTTATCAAGTGTGGGATGGAGGAGGAGGGAGGGAGGGTGCAGAAAAGTTTGTGTGCTGTGCTTGTGGTGGGAGGGGGGGGGTGGGGGCGAGGATGGAGGGGGGAGTGGGATCTTTGTGTGTACTCAGACCGTATCTCATCTGGCCTACTTGCTTTGAATCAAGTCTCAACTGGTCCAAAACAGAGCTGTGTGTTTGCTTTGTGGCAAACCCAGTAAATCCCACCTGTGTGAGCTTAAAAAAAGTGCATGTGAGCGCAAGGTGTGAGGCACTGTCTGTCTGTGCTTTATAAACTAATTTCATCTTCTTGCTGAAGATGGGGATCAAATTCTCGTGTTTTTTTTCTTTCTATTGTGCTATTTTGTGTTGCCTTGTCTCGCATTCTAAGAGCCATTAAGGCTTAGCATCCCCTCCCAGCAAAGTCTGAGCCAAATTGCCTCTTAATGTACACACTTGTTTATTCAACAGGAACTTACTTTCTGCACTTGTGTTAAAGCATGCCACTAAAAGTCTTACAAGCACACTTTTACCAACACAAAACACTAGTTAGGATGTCAGTGAAGCTTGGATGCAGGAGGAAATGCCTGGCTCAAAAATATCCAAAATCATAGCCTGAAGATGGGCTGCAATACCTAATTTTCAGGCGTCACTACTCACTCTCGCTTCCTTCTTGCAGACGTGAACACAGGCCCCTGAAGCTTGAGCTCCTTACTGCCGTTGCTGCCGCTGCCGCCATGGTCGAACCAGCCGACAGGCCGTCCACAGCCGGCCAGAGGCTGGGTGCCCCCGAGAGCTTCGGGGTGTCCACCTTGGAGCCGGGCCTGCGACCTCCCACTCAGCCCCCGGGGAGACAGGTGTCCATCAGGGTCCAGATGCTGGACGACACGCAGGAAGTCTTCCAGATCTCGGTGAGTGGAGCGTGTGTGTCCGCGTGTTGTGTAATTGGACGGTTTGGTTTTGTCGCTGGAAGCCGTCCCGATGAAACTTCTTTTGGTTATTTATTCGTCATGAGGCAGTTGTCAGCACACCCAAAACCTCAC
This sequence comes from Mullus surmuletus, assembly GCA_903171835.1. Lineage (NCBI taxonomy): Eukaryota > Metazoa > Chordata > Actinopteri > Syngnathiformes > Mullidae > Mullus > Mullus surmuletus. The sequence continues at coordinate 41,644 of CAESWR010001531.1, read as the reverse complement.
AGCTTCCACTTGACTTACTGTTGGGTAACAGGCCGTGATTTTTAACAGAACATTTAGTTTTGTTTGTGAGGGGAACCCGGATTCCACACTGATGTCACCCCACATAAATCCCGATGCAGTCCCACAAGAGGAATTCTCTGGAGTTAACTGGAGGCTGCTTAATTGAATTTCTCTTAAAGCTCCAAGTTATTTCATGATGGTGTTTATCACTCTTGGCAGGAACACACAGATTTGTGCTTCAACCTGTTTGATAAGTGGTTTCTGCGATGCTTCAGTTTTGGCAGCGTATAAAAGCGGAAGGTGACAGTGTGTTTACTGTGTGTTATCTGTCGACTCATGAAGCTGCTGTCAAACCCCCACATGGTACAAATCAGAAAGGTGTGACGAAACACATAAGAGATGCCACCTATCTTTCCCTCTGTCCTTTTTTTCCAATGCCTCAGCTGGCGGATGGTCCAATATTTCTTTTACCTTGAGGCTTATCTCATATCTCCACTTCCTGGAGATACACAGGAAGCGGGACAGCTTCCTGTCTCTGCACACCACACCTCCAGGCCCCCGATGCAGCCAATATGACCCAGAGAGCCAGAGCACATTTTCCACCCTCTTATTCCGCTTTGCTCCTCTAATTCATTCAAATGCACCTAACAGTGTTTTGTTCAGCCTGATCACATTGCTTTACATGCAATTTGCATCTTCAAGAATCTGTATGCGATTGAGCCCTCAGTCTGTTTTCTGACTTCCTCATGCTGCTCTGTGGGAGGGGGAGTCTGCGCTTGCCAGCAGACAATAATGACAACGCCGCTGCTGTGGCACGGCGCTGCTCCGTCTCTAGGCATAGCTTGAGATTGGCATCCCTTCTGGAAAGTCAGCCACTCTTTTTTTTATCAGTCTAAGTTTTTGTGTGGAGTGTGGGGGTGGTGTATGTGTGGGTGTGTGTGGGTGTGTGTGTGTGGGGGGGTGCAGTGACAATTAAGAAAAAATCCAACGAGTCACCGTCTCAGCCGGCTTGTCGAGGGTCAGGAGCTGCCAGCTCAGGGAGACGTAATTGGCTCTTGTGAAAATGCCAAGAATGTCTGTGGTTGTTACTGCCTGAGGACGTCTGGGTGGACACTCCGACAAAAGGTTTGGGATCCAGTGTCGGTGTGAGATGTCATCCCTCGCGTTATTCAGAATCCTAAATAGATCCACAAAAAACATTGACAGTCCTCCCTCTGACAAGCATCTCCCCCATTCCACCTTTTCCTCAGCCGCTCTTTTTGTGTGTGTGTGTGTGTGTTTTTGCACAAATTCAGTGTCCTATCTGTGTGGAATATCAGTGGACGTCACCATTCGGACCAATGGAGAGCTTTGGCGCATCAGCACACTGTCTTAAAGCGAGACACAGCCGCAAGGTGAAGATGTGAAGGGACATTTTTATTCCAGATGGGGTGAAACAAAGGGAGTCATTGTCTCATCTCATCTGCCTTTTTTCCGGTATAATGCCCTCCAGTGTGTTTGTGCAGTAGGTGTAGCCTAATGTGTGAATCAGAAGATAAGCCCTCAGTTTACACACTAACGTCGCTGGCACTCGACTGGGCTTTTTTTTTTTTCCCTCACTGCGAGCGGATAGTGGGAGCTCATTAAACAGGTCTGTTATCATCCAACCTCAGCTGGAGGGGAGTCACACATTTTCCAGATTCAAGCGTTTTTATCATTAGTAGTCGCATTGTCTCACTCTCTGCAAAAATGATGACGCTTTCAGTGGCTGTGTTTTGGCACTCGATTGTGTATCCGTAGGCTATTAAAGCGCACAGTTATTCAGCTGGATATTTTTCTATTTTGATGCCTATCATGAAGCTGAAACACTAACGTCACATGTTGCATTTTGAGAGCCAACAAACCAAAACCAATGGATACAAACAGCAGCTCTACTGTTTTTCTCCAGTTCCTAAAATTTAGATTTTTTCCATTAACATGTGATCAGCCTGCTCAGTCTTTCAGAATCGAGTCCTAAATTAGTTTCTCATGAAAAATGGTTTGTCCTAATGTCACAACTTATGCTTACTCAGCTTGTCTTCTCTCAGTTCCAATCCAGATGTCTTTTGATGACTAAAATCCTTCATCTGCTCAAAATATAATCAAGGTCTGATATGTGCACTGTAAAAAGTGTAGCTAAAAACCCAATTTATAAAAAGAGACGTGATGCCAGTAACCTTGGCTGATTTGATATAGGTTGAAAAAGGTCAGTGTTGGTGGTAGTGCAGATGACTGACTTGAGTTTTCCTGCTGAAGCTGGGACCGTGACCCACCAGGGAGCAGAGACTGAAATTGCCGGGAAATAAAAAGGTTTGCCTGCAGATCTTTAGTCTCACAATGTGTTTGGTTTTAAGTAAAGGATGAGAAACTGGTGCAACATCCGCTTTTAATCAAGTTTCTTGAATCCAGGTGGTTGACATTGAAGGCTTGGGCTTTCATCCACGGATTTTACATCCTCCTGATTTTTGTTTGAAAAAAAATCCTCTGCATCCACTGGGTTTCGGTTGGGAATGTGGTTCAGCACAGAGCACTGACTCTATTAGCCAGATTCCCATGTGGGCTAACGTGGAATCCATTAGATCCTCCAGTTTTAGCTGGACTCCTCTGTTTTTAGAGGCATGCAGCCCGAATACCGTTTAAATCTAATCCAGCTTCTCCCCCTCATGGAGAAACGGAAAACAGACCTTTT
>CAESWR010001531.1:14977-25162 GCA_903171835.1 Mullus surmuletus | reverse complement strand
TTTTTTTTTTTTTTTTTTTTTTTTTTTTTTTTTTTTTAAATCTCTCTGCCCCTCTTTGTGACAGTGATGTCTGTGCTCCTCAGGTGTGGCTGGACCTGCTGAAGCCAACACTGAAGCAAATCAGAAGTATGTCTCTCCATTGTTTTTTAACCGTTAAATCTGAGCTCTCAATTGAAAGATGGAGAAAATGGACACCTGTGTGTGCAATCTGCTCACAACTGTACTCAAATAATTCATATCTTCGAACCATGCTTGTGGTAATTGAATTTTTGCTGTATTTTTCTCAAATTACATTGAAATGTTATTATATTTTACCTTAGACAGTAAAGATGCAGTAAAAGAATATTATCTTAAAATGTCTAAACAGTAGTAGATGAAACAAACGATGTTCTTTGTTTCAAAATAGTTAAATAGTAGCATGTGTGTTGGGTTTTACTAAAATTGCTGTCACCAGGGCATGATGAGATGATGCAGGATATTGTCTGTTGGAAGGGTGTTTCTTCCTCTAAAATCATACTCCTTCCTCTCCCTCTTTTCAGGGCCGAAGAACACCATCCTCCGCTTTGTGGTGAAGTTCTTCCCTCCCGACCACACACAGCTCATGGAGGAACTGACTCAGTAGGTCTTCTGTGCAAAAGAACCACACCTATCTCGATGAAGAAGAGCCTCTCAAATTGAAAGCTGTGTTGTTATGTTATAGGTTTCCTCATCTGGCTGGAGTGTTTTTTTTCCTTTTTCAAAATAGGGTTGATAAATGCCAGTTGTGGTTCACTGTCGAGTCCAAACACAAAGCAGAGCCTTAGTTACAAGATGCTTGTCTCCTTTTGGACTTGGCCAGCGACTTAACATTTTCAACATGTTTATATCTGCATGACATGATATTGAAGCTTTTGTTTATTGGTGCAAACAAATGGGTTTCCCAAGCTCTTGAAAGTGTGTTTCTTCTAAAGCAAACAGAGCACATTAAGAAACTCAAACAGAAAGAGCATATCAATTGTCTTGATCGAAGTTGAAATCCACAGTTTCCCATGATGCTCGTCCAGCTGGGCCGGAAGCGCCTCTGATCTGTGACGGGATCTCTTGAGATGGAAGAGGGATTAAATGTCACACAAATCTGCATTCTGGACACATTTTCCACTGCCATTTCTGACCGTTTATGCTGCTGGACTGTCTTGAGAGACTCCGGCGTCAAACAGGAAGTGGGCACGCGGCCTTTTCGCCTTTGTGTGGCTCCAACAATGTTCCACTGTTTCCTTTGACAAATAGTCTGGATGCAAACGGACCAAATAGACCGGCAATGGAAGATTTCTCTGACCTTTTATACATACTACAAAAAAAAGAAAATGAGAAGCATTCACAACCGTCCATATGCATCCATATTTGTGTTGCTCATACCTACCAAATATTCTCTCCAAATCTTTTCAAAGTTAGAATGGGTGTGCTGTATTTCATGTTAAATTGACACTGTCCACCCACAAATCGGCAGCTTTGTTCTCACACCAGGCTAAGAATAAAATGATAATGGAACTTGCCGAAGCCTCATTGACTTTATTAGACATAATCATGTTGTTATAAAAATGTTGGATCGGATATCTCATAAAAAGGTGCTGCGGCCCATTAAGTCCCACCCTCGTGCAGGCAGACGCACTCTGGCTGCATAACATTTCACACAGTAAGATTAGTAGAAGTTTGTACTGCATGTATGTATGTGTATATATGTAGATACTGCAGATGTTTTTGGCATACTCTGCTTTTTCTCAATTAGAACACCTTAATGTCTGTAAATGTGCAGAGGTAGGATGGTTTAATGTGTATATGCGTCGGAATTCATTATATTTCTTTTGCCCCCAGCATCCTGAGCTGCTGAGTTGATAAAGGCTTCAGCAACCTAACAACCCCCCTTCTTCCTCTCTTCTCCCCCCTCCTTTTTCCAAGGTACCTGTTCGCCCTGCAGATCAAGCGCGACCTGGCCTGTGGGCGTCTGATCTGCAACGACACCAGTGCTGCTCTCATGGTCTCCCACATCATCCAATGTGAGTGCAACAGAGCTGTGAGCTCTGTATGAAATGTTTCTTCTCTGTCAGGCATGTGAATTTGACTTGCTCATATGACGTGGGATCATGTGGCTTTTCCACATCTGACTACAAAAACAAACAACCAATATTCCCCTTTTGTTTTGCTGTTTTGTTTTATTGAGAAATTAACAATGATGCGTATGCTAATTGGTTCCTGAAGGGGATCACTCAGTATCCTGTTCACTCTGGTGGGCCAGATGCTCACCATCATGAGCCTGTAATCCCAGTTCATCCTGTCAATCTTTCTTTATTCCATTGTGCTACACACTTTCCCTGAAGCCACTCGCATTGTGCGTGATGTAATGAGCGTAGTGGGGCTGAAATTTCATTCTTCTCTTATTTTTGCACCGTCCCTCTTGCATCGTATGCGCGAGATGTAGCATGCAGAAAGTGGCAGGCTCCAGCGCAGCATGCCAAAGAACAGGACACTGTCGTCATGGTAACTGTTGGTCTGTGCAAGCAGCCCGGAGGTTTATTATTGCTGATATTGGACAGATGGAGACATACGCATCAGAACACTTCATCTGATCTACAGAAGGATGGATTAGAGTAGCAACAAGAGGGATGCATAAAATGATCAAATTAGTTTTTCCCCCTCAGCCCTCTGCATCTTTATATTATCTTTGCTCAACTAACCCAGTTCAACAACTGCCGTCTCCCCAATTGCACTCTGAATAAATATTGAATGCCAGCACCTTTTTTTCCCGCTCCCTCTCCAGCTGAGATCGGAGACTTTGACGAAACCCAGAGCTGGCAGCACCTCCTCCACAACAAGTACCTGCCTGATCAGGATGCCATCAGGGACAAGATCATTGACTGCCACCGCAAGCATGTGTGAGTCCCACATCTTTATATGTAACGACAGAGGAGGGAGGACAAATGATCAGTGTCTGTTGGAACAGCCAGAGTTGCACTCAGATCTGCTGAATTATGAAGAACTTTGATTTAAAGAAGTGTGGAGTGGATATGTGTGCATACCGAATCAAATTAGTTTCTCTGTTATACAATCCACTTAAATGAAAGAGGAGATATTAGATCACATTTCACAACATTTTGTGAATTCAGCAGGAAAAAAAGAGATTTATGTAATGAAAACATCACCCTCTAAACCAGGGGTCACCAACGAGGTGTTTACACATGTAGTTTAGATAATTTTAGGTAAATTCTGACCTATTCTATTTCAAAGGCTAAAGCAGATTTGTTATTTCAGAAGAGTGTATCACACTGGTAGTAGCCCTTTGTGAGAGTCAGGACCCATGAAGTAGCTCTCAGCGTCAAAAGCGTTGGTGACCCCTGCTCTAAACCTATAAGTCAATTTTTCTATTTCCAAATGTTGTCCTTTTAAAATCTATAATACTCTTTTTGATTGCCACGTTTTATTTTTGGTTAGTTTGCTTGTTTCTCAGACATTTTATGATCATTATGTGACAAACTGCACTGTTTTTTGAAAGTGTCACTGCGAGAAGTAACAACAATAACATTAGTTTGTCATTCCAACAGTTCTGGAGCTGTTTGCCTGGAAATAGCCGATTAAGATTATGCCCGCTTAGAAAACAATACTGAGCTGCTTTAGCCTGATTTGAGATCAGTTTTTGGGTGGCATTAAGCTCAACAAACACACATACCCCCACAGTCACTCTCACATTAGATATGTATCTGTTTATTCAATTCACACACACCCAGCACACAATTACTGCCGACCAATAAGTCTTTCTCCCAGAGAGATGCTTATCTCTTCAAGTCCAACACACACACACACACACACACACACACACACACCTACACATACACACAGACACACACACACACACACAGACACTAATGCACACACACAACTCTAATCACTTCCCTTCAGAGGTGGCTATCTGCAAACATACCAGTTGGCACTCCCCGTGTCCCCTTGGGACCCTAAACACACACACAGAAAACACCTCACTTTACGTTAAAACTGTGTGCAGATATATGCCCGTAAATCCCCCTAAAACCTCAGATAAGAGCTGGAATCAAACCACCATGTGGCCTGATTATTTGCTTCTCTCTCTTTTTTTCCTCCCCTGTCCAATTCCCTTGGCCTCCCTGAGCTGACGCAGGAAGGAAGTGGCTAATTCAGCAGCCTATACAGGAAACAGGAAGCTATTTTCAGATTTGCGAGGAAACCCACTTCTTTTGTTGCAGATTTTCTGTGTCCGTTCCTCTGTGGTTATCGACGTCTGATCCCGCGCTGTATTTTTGGATCCATGATTTATACTGAAGCACATCTAGTCCATGCAGGCACATTGATTTCTAAAAATGGCAGCAAATCACTCAACTAAAGGGAACTACCTGTGTAGGTGTTGCTATGGTAACAATCCCAGATACATAGCCACAGCTGCTTGTGAGAGAATTATTGTTGGCAGTTTATCGAGAAGCCGTTTTTCACCAGCTTCGACTGGACAGTGAGCCAGATGCTGAAGATGCTTGGGATTGATTTTAAAATGATGATAGATGGATAACTGATGAGCTGATTGATCGCTCTCCTCCACAGCGGCCAGACTCCAGCAGAGTCAGACTACCAGCTGCTGGAGATCGCCCGGCGGCTGGAGATGTACGGCGTCCGTCTGCACCCAGCCAAGGACCGCGAGGGCACAAAACTCAGCCTGGCGGTGGCGCACACTGGGGTGCTGGTGTTTCAGGTAGGGATCATAAATCAAGATTTCATTTCTCTGCCTTTTCCTTCTTCTTATATGTTTATGGACCTTTACCTATTTTTTATTCTATTTCATTTTAATCACAATATAAAATCAGCCAGCACCTTTTCCTTAGAAAAATACCCCTTTAATGTACATAAATGCCATACATATACGGTACATATACATTTGTACAACTTCCATCTCCTTTAAATTTGTTTCAATTTAGTTCAGAAAGTGAATGCAACACACTGGAACACCATTTAATCACCATAAATGTGCACCTGGGTTACATATGCCAGAAATGTTTATTAAAAAAAAAACAGAAAAAGGTATTGAAGATGAGAAATGATGATTAATAAATATCACTTGTAATTTCATTATATTTGTTTGTGTTGGTTTGAATTGTTGTTTTTAATTTTCTGAATTTTGCCATTACCTCCTCATTACTTTTAAAATCTGGTCCTGCTGAATTTGTAATTAAAATGCCCTGGTCTTCAACCTGATAAATTGTATGCTGTAGTACATATTTGCTTTCCCCCAGTTTTAAAAACACCCCTGTTCAAAGCATGGTCTGCATTTTTCCAGTGACGTTTTGGGCTCCTGCTGAGTAAAAGGGTGTGTTCATGTTCAATGCAGCTCATTCATTGGAACTTTAGTCAATCTTTCAAAGAGCAGATTCTCTCTCCTCTGACCAGACTGACCCCAATTAATTCCTGCCTCCACTATCGCTCTAGTTTTTCCTTGCGAGTTCTAAAAGCAGGCTCTGGTTTTTGAAAAATTTCAGCTGATAGGACAAGTTGCCTAATGTTCTTGTGGTCGGGCTCCACCCGTCTTGTCTCGGCTAAAGGAGGAGAAGAATGCACTGTAATATAATTTGTGCTTTACGCAGATGTGCTGCATTCCAGATGTACCATGTGTCTCGGATTTCACACTCAGGGTCATGAAGTAGTCATGACACGGGTTGCTGTTTGTTTGTAAAATATGTAACTGATGACTTTTCATCAATATTAAGTCGATTCTATCTTCCCCTTGCAGGGCTACACAAAAATCAACGCCTTCAACTGGTCCAAGATCCGCAAACTCAGCTTCAAGCGCAAAAGGTTTCTCATCAAGCTTCGAGCCGACCCGGCAGTAAGTCTGCTCTCCTTTCTCTGTCATCAACGCATGCTTTCTCTCTCGCCATCTGCCGCTCACGCTCGTCGCCACCGCCTTTGCGTCCTCTCAGCAGAGCGCTCACCACGACACTCTGGAGTTCGCCATGGCCAGCCGGGACTGCTGCAAGATTTTCTGGAAGATCTGCGTAGAATATCACGCCTTCTTCAGGCTCTTTGAGGAGCCCAAGCCCAAGCCCAAGCCCATCCTCTTCACCAGAGGCTCCTCCTTCCGCTTCAGGTGAAACACACAGTAAATAGCTTCAGGGTGGAGGAAGAACGTAAATGAACTTTCTTTAACTTTCTATTTCTGTTTCTCTTTCGCAGCGGGCGAACCCAGAAGCAGATCATCGACTATGTGAAAGATTCAGAGATGAAGAAGGTTCCGTTTGAAAGGTGAAGCCCTCCCTCGACTTGTTGTCCATGCTTGTGCGCAAAATTTTCACAGCATCTCATCTGTATTCATTCCTATTTGCAGGAAACACAGCAAGATCCTGTCCAGCAGCAGCATGAGTCCTCAGTCTTCCTCCTTCAGATCACAAGTGCCAAAAGAGGTCCGTCATCTTGTCTTTTTCACATTATGTGAACAAAAGTCGTGTCCCTGCAGCCGCTCATCCTGTGAATCGCTCCTCTGCTCTCTCATTCTTCCTTTTCCCCCCCTCTTTTTTCCATCTTGTTTTCAGAGTGCCATGTGTGTCCCAATATCAGACCAGCCTGACTCAGCCAGACTGGGCCACCGGTCCGAATTTAACGGCACAGAGGAGCCGGCAGCGTCCGCGTCTCCCTCCAACGGTTTCCATGACGGCGCCCCCGGCTTGGACCAGTCCAGACAAAACCACCACATTGGCGGATCGGCAACAGACCAACAGCTCCTGAACCCAGGTCCATCCTGCAGGGCAAACAAAGGCAGCAGCTCGTCTATTCCGTACATAGACTGCAGCGACATAGACAGTGAATGCGATGTGACAAAGAACAGCAGGGCTGCGAGGGGCTATAGCCACGCACATGACAGCCATGACGATGAGCCAGTCAATCAGCGCACCCGCAATGGTGGGCAGCCTCTGTTTGGGGGCGCTGTAAATGGGTTCTTCCACACCAATCACCAGGGGCTAATGCAGAATACGAATGGGCATGCCCAGCAGCTAGGGATGCTGGGTAACAGAAATGGTATAGATCAGTCTCACAAAGTTAATGGTAGCCACGAGCTAACAGATGACATTTTGTCAAACGGCGGTTCTTTTCATGGCCGCCTCCCGCTCCACAGCACACTGCTGGATGAAATCTATCAGGGGAAGCGGAGTGTGGTGACAGGGCGTCCTTTAGGGGGCGGGACTCGTAGCCAGTGCTCCAGCCCCGTGATTAGCAGCTTCCATCACCGCTCCAACTCGCTCAGCTACGGGGACACGACAAACGGTGAAACTCGCCCACGCTGGGATGACGGCGGGCACTATTTCAGCAAACGGCCGGGGGCGATAACCGTGGAGCCTCCCACGGTCCCGCCGCCATCCCACCCTTCACCGCCAAACCACTACGGCAGCTACTCCCCGATCACCTCCAACCGCACGCCGCCGCATCTGGTCAAACAGTTCAACAACAACATGCGTAATCGCTCCGACACTGATCCGTTCATCCTCAGCCAGGTCACGTCCACTCCCATATACCACCACAGCCCGCACCGCCCCGGGCTGCACGCCCAGGCGCCCGGTTCCGCCCCCATGGAGCGGCGAATGATCATAACTAACGGCAATCACTCGGGGAACCTCCTCGTTCCGAGTCAGGCGCGCTCCAACACGGTGCAGCGGCTGTTTGGTCGCCATGGCAAGCCCGGTAACGGTCAGGCTCATAACAACAACTTAAACCAGCCAGTGCAGATGATTGACGGGTCGACCAGCAGCGGCACCGACACCAGTGATACAGAGTCAGACACAGGCAGCAGCGCGTACAGCCACCCTCTCATGTACGGCAACCCCGCCGCCATCAGCTCCATGAACTCCGTCAACTCGAACGGCGTTAGCTCGTCCCCGCTACCACGCAGCAAGTTCTCCCTTGGGAGTCTGCAGCTTGAGGAGGGTGAGGATGGCGAGGCAGAGGAGGATGAAGTCTGCTACCATTTCAATGAGGAAGATATAGGCGGTCGGGTTTTCAGTTGCTGAGCCGGGGGCGGGGGGCGCAGATCTGTGTAGGAACTGATCCTATTAGGGCCTCGTGGGGGGGCGGAGCTGATCTGCAGTCACAGTGGGTGTCACAGCGCTGACACAAAGTGAGTTTAGAGTCACTAGTAATCCTGCAGGATTTTAGGCGTCAGGATATATAATCATAATGTAAGAATTGTAAAACATATGAATCTTGTATAATACAGATGAACTACAACGTGAAGCTGCTTAAAGAATCCTCTAAAATGTATTGCAGTCTTTTTAAAAAAATTGATGATAAAATAAACTGCCGATTGTTAGATGTATTTTAAAACCACACACACATTTTTACTAACACTTAAAAACAAGGATTTTGGCATTATTGGTGAATTTTGTGGGCTACGTAGCTGAGATTGTAAAAGCATGGCCTACTTTTCCATCCCTCGGAGGCTTGTAAATATTGTTTCTAAGCCCCACAATCTCTGACTTTTCTATTTGTTATTCTCCTCATAAACTGCTGAGTTGATACAAGTTGTAGCTAGCGATTTGTCAGAGGGGGAATCGGTTTGAAAAGCCAGCTCTCTCTGTGAAAAGATTCAACCTAGGTAGTGTTCTGAGGGAAAACCTTACTTACAATGTGCCATAACCGAGAACTCGGAGAAGGTGCAGTTTGTGTCACACAGAATTTAAATGATTGTAGATTTCGTCAGGAAGAAGAATTTCTCTATTATTCCATTTAGGATAGATTGTAGTGTTTTTTGCTGCAGGAGGCAGCTTTGACTGTGGCTAAAATGTGAGAGCTCTTAGATTGACAGTACGCAAGTCTGTCATGATGATGTTTCCTAATGTAGCATTTTCTCTAAATCAACCTTTTCAGATTATTTGACTGTTGTCTGGTGCAATAGAAGGGCTTTAAAATGGTAGCTGACTGGTGGACTGTTTTCTTTTGTCCGATGGAGTTTCAGAGTTGAGCAATGTTATGCCTTGCTAGACCATTTACGTAGAATAACAGACCGTGCAGTTTGATGTGCAAGCTGTTTTGGATATGTTGGGGAAAGGAGCACTTTTCAAGCTGTTGTTTTCTCGCCTGTTGTGGGCGACTTGCAATCGATGTTTGTGGTAGCAACTTTTTGTAGTGAAATCCCGTTTTTGGGGGAGGACAAAGGCTGGGAAACAAGCAGCAGCCAGACCTTTTTATATCTGTATTTTTGATAATTAACATTTCTACCGCTTAATGGTGATTCCTTTGGTGAGCACTCTCTGTCTCTCTTTTTATTGTTTCTCACTTATTCAGTACGGGCAATAGTCGAACATCGTGAGCTTCCATGGCTTTGCTTGGATGTTAGCATGCACTGCACACACACACACACAAACGCACACAAACGCACACACATGCACAAACACAGCTGAGCTGCACTTTTTCCTGCTGCAATTGCAAAGGTGTTTCCCATCCTCATCACTGTCATTTGCTGGCTGTCCGCTTGCACTCACATCCCACAGGACCAAAACTACAGAACAAATAAAAATAGAAACAGCTACTTAATTTTGGACTAAATGTCATCAGGATGTCGTCCCCTTGTTCGACATCCCTTGGAGCGCCTGCTTGTTTTCTACTGAAACAGATGTCAGCGCTTCATGCTTTGTACCGCTTTTATTGCATGTTTTTTGGGGCAAAAAAACCCTCCTTGACACTGTTTTTCTCACTTTTTATTTCCTTTTCTCCAAATGCATGTTAACAAACAAAGATCTTTGCTTTTTCCTGTCATTCTTTTTTTCTATTTGTGTTTTTTTTTCTCCCCCTGGGGCTCTAAATGGTGTTTGAGAAGCTTTGAAGGTCACTAAACCACTCTGGGAAACTCTATTTTCATGCCTTTGTTATTCGTCAATCATGATAAATTAAATGCCCAGTCTTTTCAACTATTTAGAATCATTTGTCCTTCACCCTTGCCCTGTGTTTCCTCGCTGTGCACGTAAACAAAGTGGATTCAACTCAAAGGAGAGCGGTAGGGGTGAAAATAGAACGACACAAGTCAAGTGAAGCTTAAAGCATGGTGTAAGTGTAAAATTGTGATATTTATAGAGTGGCTACATTTAATTTTGTAAGGCGAAAGTATTGTCACAAGATGGACATACACACACATACAGACATGCACACACA